>JAQFZC010002285.1:0-23900 GCA_034695205.1 Dicyrtoma fusca | reverse complement strand
GGTGCTCTCACGTGTTCTCTCATCGTCTTGCATCTGCTGAAGGGGCAAAAATAGGAAAAAACAATTTTTGAGAGAACCGGTGAGAGAACCGGTGAGAGAACCGGGGAGAGAACCGGTAAGAGAACCGGTGAGAGAACCGGTGAGAGAACCGGTGAGAGAACTGGATTAAATTTGAAGTCAGGTTAAGCAAACAGTGAGTGGACTCGGTGAACAACGGGAGAGAAATGGGAGAGAAACGAAACCGGTTCTCTCATCAGTTCTCTCACCGGCTATCTCGCCAGCTCTCTCACCGGATCTCTCACTAGTTCTCTCAAAAATTGTTTTTTCCTATTTTTGCCCCTTCCGCAGATGCAAGACGTTGAGAGAACACGTGAGAGCACCGGATTAAATTTAAAGAAGTCGGGTTAAGCAAACCGTGAGTGCACTCGGTGAAAACCACGGTGAACAACATGGAACGAACATGTAGATGTAATGATCAAAAAGGCCAGCAAAAAGATTTTCATCCTAAGGAAGTTAAAACATTTTGGATTTTTGAAAAATCAATTAGTATCAATTTATAAAACATATATTAGGAGTAATCTTGAATATGTTTCACAATTATGGAGTCAAAGTCTACCTCATTACTTATTGGATAAAATCATTAAGGTTAAACGAAAGTGTCTGGGTATAATACTGGGTAATTATGTTAGCTTTAATAATTATAATTTGGCAGCAAAACGATTGTGCATCGTCCCTATTAAAAACATACAAAAAATTGTTACAAAATTTTGGGAAATCAATAATTAAATCAGAAAGATACACTAGTTGGTTAGCTCCGTTTGCGAGATGCAATAGTAGACCTAGTAGGAGTAACATGAGATATAGACAAGTCAAATGTAAGAAGGAAAGGTATAGAACTTCTACTAGCCCTTCCCTTATTAGGATACTGAATAAATTTAAATAGTTTTAAGTTTAGTTTAAGACTAATATTACACATAATATTGTAATGTTTTGTATACTGATTTGATTCTCTTTAATCCATTGCGCTGATTACATGACGCGTGGGCTTCTTCAATATTTCCTATATAAATTGGTTACTGAATGAATAGAATGTATACTTACTAATGTATTAAGCAGTCCTTAAGCAAATCAAACTATCTCACTGTGTCCTATTTTCGAGTCTGGTTAAGAATTTATATGTGTCAGTCTTGCGTATGTACTACAACATTGGAAATTATGAATAAAACCCTGCATAATAATAATAATAATAATAATAACAACAATGAGAGAGAAACACTGAGTGTACCACAGACTTGTGACACGAATTACACCCTATAAAAAGTTGCCTATCGGGAGCATTGAATGTTTGCTTACTAGTCTGCCTTGCCTTAGTAGGTTAGCGGTTGGCTTGATTATTTATTGGATCCGGTTCTCTCTAGGTCTTGAACCTGCTGATGGGGCAAAATAGGAATAACAGTTGGTTGAAGCTGCATCTATTAACTACAATGCAATGTGAAGTAGTCAAAGTTCCATTAGGCCCTTTACACTCAGTTACAGTTAAAATTGAAAAATGAAAATTCTACAGCTGAGTAGATAGTGAATAGCTGCAAAGTAAAAAATTAATAATTATAACCGTAAAAACAAGGGCTGCGCCCTTGTTTTTTTCTTCTAACTGGCCTCTTACAGACCGTAGGCCTACGGGTAACTTGGTTACACTTTCGCTCAAGTACCCACCAAGTACTGAGGTATTATCTAGAAAAGATAGAATACAGTATGTATATAACACGTACTGAGTCGTAAATCCCATTTAATTGCGTGTGTACAAACTAAAACCACTAAATCGCGATTTTGACCCCGAAGATGCCCACATACTCGTGGCTACCTTTTTGTGCGTGTAACTCCATTTTTAATTTTTTCCCTTAATTATGTAAGAGTGTAGAAATAATTCTTGTTGACATATTTTGGCTAATTATTAATTAATACTAATTAATCCTTACTGGCTCAATTTAGATACATAGGATAGGACGATGAGATGTGATGTGCTTTCAGAAGTAGTAAAACTGGTTTATTGTACTTTTTCAAAAGTAGTAAAACTTCAATTTGCCGTTTTCTAAAGTAGTAAAACTGGTTTTTTCACTTTTGAAAAATAGCAAAATTCCTACAAACAATAATTATAACTGAAGTCAGCGTTTACCCTTAAAAATAGTAGAATTTTTAATTTGGTTTCCATAGGTCTACTGCACTATAGCTAACAGAACACGGAACATGAACTTGAAAAAAATAATTTTTAATAATATAATTTATTTCTACACTCTTACATAATTAAGGGAAAAAATTAAAAATGGAGTTACACGCACATGTGATACACCTTATTAGAAAGCCCTTGAAAAGTAGATCCAGAAAACGAAAAGGTAGCCACGAGTCTTATATAAATACTAAATTCCATCTTTTCTAGATATTAACCTCATATACAGTCCTCATTACCTACGTCCCGCCTTTAACTAGTTCCCGAAGTCCCCAGTAAAACAGAACTAATAGGAAATATTCCCTATGGAGTAAACCGGAGATTTGCAGTTAACAGTAAAACGGAGATTTAATACGAGATAATGATACCAGTAGATGGCAAAATGAAAACCTTATCTTACTTGTTACCTACTTTTTGTCTGTTAAAAACCCCTTACCGACATCTCACATTTTCAAAACCTTACCAACCATTTCTTACCGATTTGTTTTAAAAGTTTTTAAATAGGAAAATAAATGTAGAAAATACTGCGAAACAAAACGGCAGAGGAAGGGATTGCCGATTGGTATCTTACCGACTTTGTAAGCTTACTTTGTTGGTAAGATGCCATCTTTGGATACCAGATTATTACGAGATTTCAACCCCCTCCCACCCTCCAGCATAGGGCGTTTACATGCGTTTACATGGATTTTGAACCCCCCACCTACCCTCTCTTGTAAACGTAATTGATGAATGCCCCCTTAATGTTAGACTTACCCTGCGGAACCGCTTAAGAATAATAATAATACAAATAATTCACCATCAACCGTAGTAATTAATAGCTCACGTTCCTTTTTTATTTTTTTTTAGTTCGCTCATGAAATGGCACATTTCAAGTTCAAAGTCTTTTATTTTTTTAAACTATTAATTCTCACTCTTGTGTTTCTCTTTCTCCTTGTTTTCAAGTTGCAAGTACAAAAGCGTTGCATTCTATAAATCAACTTTTTCAAAACGGTCAATACTAGTAAATTAATTTTTCAAAACGGTCAAAACTAGTAAATTAACCTTTTCAAAACGGTCAAAACTAGTAAATAGCACTTTCAAAAGGTCAGAAAACTAGAAATTACCGTTTTCAAATGGTCAAAACTATAAATTCCCTTTTTTAAAAAACATTCAAAATTGACGATAAGTACATATTATATTACCGTTTTGAAAAGGTTAAAATCCGATAATTCATCCTTTCCATGCCAGACCCATATTATTTTCACTTCTAAATGTCCATTTGAGAAGAACTGATACGGTGCTTTCCGTGAGGATAGCACCACGCTATTCGGGCACCACGGGAATATTCGACAGATTCAGAAAGTTCAAAATTTTCCTTTACTAGACGAAGGAGGCTATGCTTAAAATTATTATAAAATATTTTTAAAATTATTGTAAAAAGTAAGGTAAAGGCTTCTAATTGTGGTCGCTTTTTGCAAAATAGTACTTTCAAACCACAAAAAACGACAACGTGCTACTGCGGAACAAAATAAATAACTGGGCCACATTCCTCAACCAATTTCACGCATTAGGATGTAACAGTGTTTAATTTTGGCTCCATTTGAATTTAAAAAATGAACCTCATTTCATTGGGACAGGTTAGGTTCAATTAAAATCACTCTTGTAACTGTGGTCGAAGGACTTGCAATTGTGGTACCCTCAGTTGTTCTTTTCTTCAGTATCAACTGTCAACCAAATTCGAACTCAACCGGCGCCGGTTTGTAATCTTCGGGTATTAGGCTTTCTATAGATATAAATGTCAGATTTTGACTGACCTGTGACAGTCAAAAAAAAATGGGTGAACCACAACTACAAGCTGACCACAATCACCTTCACCTTACAAACATGTATATGTCATTCATCATTAGAAATAATAAACACAATATATTCATCGCTACAAAAATACTAAAACTGAACTAGGCATTTAAATTAGTTTTGCGCCTTTAACCGTTTTCAATATTTTGAAAATTGAATTTGACCTTTTGACTTCAAAAACAGTTAAAATAGAATTATGACTTTTTCCGACTTTTACGCTTTCAATTTTTGCGTTTGCAGTCTATAATTGGATGGAAGCAGAAACTTTCAAATTATACGGAGTGGAATTATATTTTAATTTACAGGAATAAATTCCAAAAAAGTAGACCACCGTTGCAAGGCTAACCCCGACCACATTTAGAAGACCACTGAAACTTTCTTGATATTTTGTAGGATATTTCAGAAAGTGAAAACTAAAATTAAAATTCTAAATGTGATTATTATACCACAAAGCCAACTTTATTGAGCAACGTCTGAAAGAAAACTGAGTGCATTATATTAGTCGTTTCCTAAGTCTCCAGTGCCAACCTGAAAATTGGAGAAAACGAACTTGTTTGCACAGTTTTGTAGGGATACGCTTCGTTTTAAATATTCGCACATTATGAGTTTTTAAACATTCCTGAAACAAGGCACACCCAAAGTACTCTGAGGCTTACTCTATCAAGTCCATACAGAGTTGCCTGCAAAAATTGCTTCGGTCAGTGCTTTTTGTAAGCGACCACAGTTACAAGTAAACCACAGTTAGAAGCCTTGACCCTAATTATTAATTACAAAACAAGGGCTGCGCCCTTGTTTTTTTCTTCTAACTGGCCTCTTACTGACCGAAAGCTTACGGGTAACTTGGTTACACTTTCGCTCAAGTACCAACCAACCAAGTACTGGGGTATTGTATTGTATTGTATTGTATTAAGCTTTATTCAGTAAATCCCTTCAACAATTTTATGCTGGTTATAATGGCATAGCAAATGGATTTCTTTACAAAAATCTGTAATAAATAATTACTTTCCCTGGGAATAATAATAATAATTATTCGTACTTTTATGAATTTTTAGTCCGGGGAATAGTACTAGGCAGGGAGTGGGGAGTATACAGCGATTTACGATAATAATATTCTTTAATCTTTAATCGGATTGAGTATTCAAAAATCAACAAAACCATTTTTATCCAATCGTTTTGCTCAATCCAACTCATTTCGACATTATTTCTGATTTCTGACATTCCATTCCATTATTCTACATTTCTATTAGCCTTACACAGTCCTCTGAGTACTTACAATTTACGACTCGTAAGTCGTAAATTCTTGCGAGTGAGTGTGAATGTGAATACCAGTTATTGGACAATAAGCGAGCAATGATTTTCTCATTCGAGAAATTGAACTCGAAAAGGGATGATGTCAATTTTCGTACTCCACAAACGTCTAACAATTTTATTTCTTTCAGATGAGGGTCATTTAATTTTCGTCAAAGTTCTTTCCTTCCAAATTCTCAAAATAATTAATTACTATGTTACTTATCTAGTCGTGAAAAGAATTTCTTATCTAAAGGCAATTTGACGTGGTAAATTGATTAATAATTAGGTGGAATAGTGACGTTCGCCAAGACCTGTAATCTTTACTGCATCGCCTGGACACGTACCTCGTTAGGACACCAAAATAAAGGCCAGTAAAAGTAATTCAGCAATTTTATTAGACTTTAGAGCTCTGAAGTCATGTAACTAGAACTAGAATTTTAAAGCTGATTGATGTTATAATGAATAATGAATAATCGTGTGATTATTTTTGTGATTTCAATGCTACAGATCTTGCCAATGCAATATCCGAAGCTGATCCAAGGTACCCCAAAAGCACTAAAAGCATTAAAACATTATTAAGGCCAAAATAGTGGATTTCCAATGTTTAAGAGCACACACATCTTCTACTTAATCGAAAAAGCTCAAAAAATTGTTTTTAAAGCATTAAAAGTATTATGGAAGGCTAAAAAGCATTATACAGCATTAAATTGAGTTTTACCAGCATTGTACAGCATTATTGAGCTTGAAAAGCATTATACACAACTTTTTAAAAACATGAAAAAATTCCGAATGGCGATGAAAGTGAACAGGAGGAATTCATGTTGGGTTATTTACAAGACCAGGTAGACATAAACTTTAAACATTCAGTATTTAGGACCAACATATTCCAATAATTGTAAACATTTTGATTCTTACAGAATGATATTAAAACCTTTTAGCGTTTTTGGGTCAAAATATAGCATAATAAACCATTTTTGTAGCAAAATAAAGCATTTTTGTCTCACAATAAAGCATTATAAAGCATTTTGAGGGCAAAATACAGCTTTATAAAGCATTATTGTGGTTACTTAAAAGCATTATTCTGCCTCAATAAAAAGCATTATTTGGGTTACCTTGCTCATGAGCAAGGTGCTTGTCTTTAATCCAGTTAGCGAATGAAAATGGGAGTAGGAGGAGGAAGTAGTAGTTTAACAGGTAGTTTAATGCTAGGCCAGCGTACACATTTTTACGGTTCAGATTTTGACTAACCGTACCGTAACTATACCGAACGGGTGCTTTTATTACCATATTAGAATTGTAAACCGTATGCAAACCGTTTGCTCACGGTTCGGTTGAATCCAGCAAACCGAACCGAGTCACTATTTGCTGTCACGGTTCGGTTCATAGCCTCCAAATGACCTTATCTCTGGGGGGAGGATCCCAGGCCCTAAATTATGCTTATTTTTAGGGGGGGTCCCAATTTTCTGCGTTAAACATGTATACTAATAAAAATGACTTGTCAAGTATTCATTTTTATGTATGTACGCACTTAGTTTTACTAAAGCTGGTGCTTTTGCAGCGCAAAAAGTTATGTTGAAACAACGTAGGTGTAGGTAGTATGTATAGGTATTTGCTTTTAATGTACCTATGTAAAACAAAATGCAACATGAACTCATGTAGCAGTTCACAAGTTAGTACGTTATTGGTTGAATTGAATACCTTGGTGGTATTAGCTTCAGTTTAAACTTTTGAATTAGCAGCAATTATAAATGACGTTCATCGTTAGTTGCCTTACTATAAGTCAAAATTTGTATTAATAGTTGTGTTGTGAACAGCGGAAGTCTAAAAAGTAGAGTAAGTTACGTATGTACATACCAACTTTTAGAATTTTGGAAATGAAAATAACCCTCTTCTGTAACAACTAATACTTCGGCAAACAGAAAATGGAAAATATTACTCTAACAAGGTTCTAGCACTGCCCTCCCCTAATTTCAACCAAAAGTTTGGTCATAGACACGGACCATGGCATGGTATCACTACACATTAAACTTGGTGCCACTGTTTGGGTTTGTATGGAGAAAAATTATTTTGGTAGACATCTCGTATGTTCTCTTACTTCAGTTTTCTCCTCTACCTAGTTTTAACGTTGGTCTCGTATGTCCTCTACTGAAAAAATCTCCTCTACCTGGTTTTAACATTGGTCTAGTATGTTAATTCTCTACTCAGATTTCTTTAGCATTCGTTTTGAATGTCCAACCGCGGATAAGGGCTCTGTGACTCTGTGAACTGAAATAAAACACTAAGCCGCTAAAATTTTAATATCGTAGCAGAAAGAGATGTTATTGAAGTAGAAAACACACTACAGACACATTCAATACTTAGTAGGTAGAGGTAGAGGAGATAATTCTAGTAGAGAACATATGAGACCAATATTTAAACTAGGTAGAGGAGCTTTTTGTGGTAGAGAACATACGAGACCACAAAACTTGAAGTAGAGAACATACGAGATGTCTACCATTATTTTGTTTTGAACGTTGTCGCTCGTGACAATTTAATTGGGAATTAACGTGCAGTTTTGGTCCCAACCAAAGGGACGGCTACATGCAAAATTTCAAAGTTTGTGTCAAAATCCAAATGCCGATTAATGCTTACAAAAGGTTGAAAAACAATCATTCAAAGTCAAACATTAAACAAGAGGTTTTGCGGCTACTAGTTTGTTTCGTTTTCGTTTTAAAGACGTG
Source organism: Dicyrtoma fusca (assembly GCA_034695205.1). Taxonomy (NCBI): domain Eukaryota; kingdom Metazoa; phylum Arthropoda; class Collembola; order Symphypleona; family Dicyrtomidae; genus Dicyrtoma; species Dicyrtoma fusca. The sequence goes on along the minus strand of JAQFZC010002285.1, from coordinate 15,833 downwards.
AGATTGTGTTTTTGCTAATAAAAACGCGTTTCACATCTCTTTATTCTAGAAGCAGGAAGGAAGGTAGGTACATACTTGTGTTTTTGCTTTTGTAAGAGATACCTAGGCAAATTGTGATTTAGCGTTTTGTAACAGACAGAGAAGTGTGATTTCGCTTTGCTTAAAGCAAGTAATTTTGCTTGTGCTTTTTTTTTAAACAAATCACAGTTACCTGTCTGTCCGTTAAAAAATGGGAAATCACAATCAGCTTTTTTTTAAAGAGAGCGAAATTATAATTGCCTGTCTCTTAAAGAATCAAAAACACAAGTACGTACTAGGGTCACCACCAGTACCGATAAAAACCGAAGACTAAAATAGCGAAAGATACTGATACCGAAACCACGTTTTTCAATACGAATTTTATGTTTACGACAGAAAATAATTTTCATCTTGAAATCACCGAGCTCATTTAATACTTGAAAGTTTTAAGAACACCTTTTATATTTATGTATGTAGTATCAAAAAATTTTGAATATCTAAAAATTCTGCCTTAGTGGCACGTTAAACTATGTCACGACAATTAGAAAACATAGTATAGACATCTCGTATGTTCTCTGCTTTAATTTTCTCTACCTAGTTTTCCCGACATCTTGTTTGTTCTCTACTAAAAAGGATCTCCTCTACCTGGTTTTAACGGTTCACGGTAACAACTTCGAAAACTATATCTTCGAAAACTACATCTTCGAATGACAATATCTTCGAAAGACTATATCTTCGAAAACTTTATTTTCGAAAACTATATCTTCGAAAGACAATATCTTCGAAAGACTATGTCTTCGAAAACTTTATTTTCGAAAACTATATCTTCGAAAGGCAATATCTTCGAAAGACTTTATCTTCGAAAACTTTAATTTTGAAAACTGTATCTTCGAAAGACAATATCTTCGAAAGACTTTATCTTCGAAAACTTTATTTTTGAAAACTGTATCTTCGAAAGACAATATCTTCGAAAACTTTATTTTCGAAAACCAAGGTTATCGGTATCAAATCCTTAACACATTCCTTTGCAAAATTCAAAGTCGTCCTACGTTCTAATGATTCCTAGTCAAAATGAGGATCGTCAATACGACCAGTCGTATATAGTGGTCAATACGACGAATGTATATATATTTAAGATATTGTTACCAACGACATAAAGCTGTTATAGTGATACCTTGTTATAAATAAGTGCCAGATTTACAAATTACCAATTATCGAAGACATTTTTGGTTTTTGTGCTGGAATAAAACATTAGGTGGTAAAGGTGACGGTGTTTTGGGGAAAATTATATCGGATCAACACGGAAACAACCTTTGTATCAAATTTTGAGATTGAACACTGTTAAACGACTGAAAACTGAGTATCCTAGAAAATATAATTTTGATAGGGGTGGAACGGAACGATAGATTTCAGTCAAATCTGGGAATCTGGTATCCCCCAGTCTAGAGGCTTTTAGAATTTATAAAAATGTTATTGCTTAAAAAAGGTCCATTTATTAATTTTTTTTGTCATGTTGCTTTTAATTTAGCCTAAGTACCGTATTTGACATATTAGATACCGGGGAAACGGGAAACTATTAAAAAAACGCCCATTGAACGGAAAACACCGGTTACTATTTCAGCCCGGTGTTTATCACCAAAATCTAAATACCTACTTGTTAAAAAATGGATGCATTATTACGGTTCTGAGTATGTCATTATAATGAATAATAAAATTAAATGGAATGAGCATGTGAAGACTACACTTACTAAAGCGGGGAAAAAAATATTTATGTTAAACAAATTAAAGTATTATGGCTTTTCTGTGACTGAACTGTGTTTAGTTTATAAAACGTACATTAGATCCGTTCTAGAATATGCTATCCCCACATGGGGTCCTAGCATTACTAAAACTGATATGAAAAAAATTGTTAGATTGGAAATGAGATGTTGTGCTATTATTCTTAGGTGTAAAGTTTCTAGTCGAAATTATGATTCTGTTCTAAATAAGTTAAAAATCACATCAATCCAACACAGAATCAATATTCTGGCCGGTAAATTAGGAAAATCAATGTATAAATCTCCCAGATTTAGACAAATAATAAACCCTTGTAAAAAAACATACAATAATACTAGATCTCAAAATAAATTCAGATATGTACTCTGTAAGCGAAGTAGATATTTTAATTCAGTCGTCCCGTGTCTAATACGTGAGTTAAATAAATGTGATGAGGGTGAACTTTTTAAACTTGAGTCAGTATACGATGACGAGGTAGCCAAAGCCCTCTTAAATCCCGAAACTTGGCTAGAACCATAAATTAAATGTTTCCCCTGTATTGGCTTTTGTGTTTAAGTTTGTTAAGTTAAGTTAAGGTTAAGGTTAAGTTAAGTGTGTAGGTTAGTTAGTTGCTAAGTTATCGGTTTGTTAGTGGGTTAGTAGCTGTACTGTTTAGTGGTAACTTACTCCTAGTTTTGTAGTTCCTAGTTTGTAGTCACGCAATTAAAAAGTTAATTCTTGTTTATTAGTATTAGTATAATTATTTTTACTTTCTCTTATGTCTGCAATCTTTGGTACTCTCTATCTGATCTAAGTTAACGATCTATCCCGATGTTTGTAACCACGTATGCTTTAAAGACAATAAACAAATATACAACAAATATGTATGACAAAATGCTTAAACTGTTCGACATCAGGACATCCTGGAAAGAATGTTTTTCAGATACGTTTAGTCTACATAGGTATTTGTTTTTTCAATGAGGTCAAAAGTAGAAATACACATTTTCAAAAACATTCAAAACTAGTCACTAAATCTTTCAAAACACATGATTATATTTACGCTTTCGAAAAGGTCAAAACTAGCAAATAACAGTTTCAAAAATTTCAAAACTAGTGTCTACCACTTTTAAAAGAGTGAGTATAGAAAATTCACGTTTTCAAAATGGTCAAAATAAGAAAAGGCTATTTTCAACAGGATGCAAAACTAGACACCGTACCGTGTCGAAAATGTCAATTTGTAATTCTTACTATTTCATCCATTTGCACTTTCGCAGTACAAACTAGTACAAAATATTCAGTGGTACAGCTGAGAAGGAAAAAATCATATCAGTTTCACCGGAAAGTCATTGAGCTCTAAAAACTATTCGTAAGTCCGGGTTCTAGACCCGGTGGCTATTTAAGCCCCGGTTGCTATTTATGCCCCGGTGTCTCAAAGGTCAAATACAATATGTACTATCCCTGTTGTACTAACCCCGGCATTGGCGGTATTCGGGCATCGCTATGATACCCGGAGCCCTTTAACAATAATAATAATAAACCCTGTTGTAAATGTTTGTTTCTTTTGACTTTTTTGCTTCTTTTATTAACCGTTTAATTTGGTCATGCTGCCAATTTGATCGAATTAGGTATTTAACGTCTTATTGACCATATCGATTTGCCATGTCTCTGCTCGAATAAGACATTTCGTCCTATTGGCACAAACAGTTGTTCTTTTGTCGTATTAACAACTAGCTGTCGTCGTTTTGCACATGTGGATTAAAGTTCAATACGACGAGGGTTTTCGTCGTTTTAACTGTGAATCAGTAGAACATACGACGTACTTTGCAAAACATTGTATCAAGGATTTGGATACCGATAAACACGATGTTTGAAATTCCAGGTTTCGAAGATAGTCTTTCGAAGAAACAGTTTTCGAAAATAAAGTTTTCGAAGATATAGTCTTTCGAAAATATTGTCTTTCGAAAATAAAGGTTTCGAAGATAAAGCCTTTCGAAGATATTGTCTTTCGAAGAAATAGTTTTCGAAAATAAAGGTTTCGAAGATAAAGTCTTTCGAAGATATTGTCTTTCGAAGAAATAGTTTTCGAAAATAAAGTTTTCGAAGATATAGTCTTTCGAAGATATTGTCTTTCGAAGAAATAGTTTTCGAAGATATTATCTTTGGAAGAAATAGTTTTCGAAAATAAAGTTTTCGAAGATATAGTCTCGAAGATGTGGTTTCGAAGATATAGTTTTCGAAGGTGTTACCGCTTACCGTTTTAACATTGTTCTCGTATGTTCTTTACTCAGATTTCTTTAGCATTATTCGTTTTGAATGTTCAACCGCGGTTAAGGGCTACGTGAACTAAAATAAACCACGAAGCAGCTAAAGTTTTTAGTACGCAGCAGAAAAAGATATTATTGAAGTAGAAAACACACAACAGACACATTCGTTACTTTTAGTAGGTAGAGGAGGTAATTCTGGTAGAGAACATACGAGACCAATATTAAAACTAGGTAGAGGAGTGTTTTTTAAGCAGATACCATACGAGACCAAAAATACAGAGAACATACGAGATATCCACCGTTCCACCGAAAACATTAGTACAGAAGGCTAAAAATGACATGTAGTTCGGTGCCTCACTGGCAAAATCCAGACATACGGTTATACCAAAATCAAGTCGGTATTTGGGTGTACCGAAACCGAGTTGGTAAACTTAGTACCTACCTACCTGCGTCTAGAATAAAGAGATCTGACAATTACGCGTCTTTTTGCAAAATCACAATCATTCGTCTTTGAAACGAAACAAACTAGTAGTCGCCAAACCTCTTGTTTAATGTTTACTTGCATGATTTTTTCTCGACCTTTTGTATGCATTAAGGGGCATTCGGATTTTGAAACAACTTTGAAATGCATGTGGTCCTTTTGGTTGTGGTCAAAACTGCATGTTAAATCTCAATTAAATTGTCCGACTCACAAACGACAACTTTCAAAACAAAATAATTTTTTCCCCTTGCAAACCCAAAAAGTTTCCCACCAAGTTTCATGTCTGTAGTGATACCGTGGTCTGTGGCTATGACCGTGCTTTTAGTTGAAATCAGGAGAGTTTACTTCGAGAAGTCTCTTTGTTAGACTACAAGAGGTTTGAACATTCCTCGGTCAGCTGTTTCTCAGATTGTGCGTAATAAGGAAGCGAATCAGTTATTACTAAGTTCAAGAAAAGACCTAGTTAATTTCAAAAGATTACAGATTTAGTACAGTGATTTGACGCAGTGATATGAAAATGTCACTATTTTATATAGGGTGAAGGCTTGCAATTGTGGTTTCCTGGCAATTGTGGTCGCTTAAAATAAATTGTTGAAAACCAACAAAAAAGTAAAAGGCATTCCTATCATCTTGTTAGCTGTTTTTCAGAGTATCTTGGGTGTGATTTGTTTGGAAAAACTTTTAAAACTTTGAAAGTTAGAAAACTGTGAACGAGACTTGCTCATGTTTAATCGTACTACGACTACGACCGTTTTTCAACATTTTCAGTTCGTCTGTGTGCTCGGGATGAACAGTCAAACGACTTCGTTTTCCCTCACAAGTTCCTTTAGCACGTAGGTAGTGTGGTTAAATTAGATTTGAAATAATTCATTAGTTTTATTTCAAAATTTGCTGAGAGGACTTGTAAATGTGGTCGAAAGTAATAAGCTTGTAATTGTGGTCCATCTAAAATGTAAGTTTAATTTGCTCCATTGCTGACATAATGTTTAAAATCGATGTAACTAACAAATGTTTAGCACATATAACGCTAAAATCTGTTTTCTTGGTTTTAGTCTCTTTTTCTGCCTCAGAATGGGGAAGAAAAAGACAGCCGTTAAAAAGCACGTAAAAAGTAGTTGATGGACTTTGAATTGTAATAAGAACTTATTTTATGCTTCTTTGGTTTTTAGAACTTATAATATTGTTGTTGAAATAGTTTCCATGACATTTTGATAATATATTTGGGCTAGTATATTTAACACTGGGCTAGTCACGGTCCTGACATTGTTGAACATCGCTGTTCTTAGATTAAAATCGCTATTAATACAAAAGTAAAAGTAAAACGAATTTGTTTGAAAATTTGTTCGATTATACGACATTTTGTGTAAGTTTTGAGCTGAGGTGCATATTTTTACCAGGAATAGTTGAAATACTAGTGCGTACCACAGTTGCAAGTTTGCCGACCACATTTACAAGTCCTTAGGTCATTTTCTCGGAGTTAAGATTAAACATTTGAAATGTACGCTATTAAGTTAACGGTAGCAAAGCTTGAAAGCATTTGCATCAAAATGTGTGAAATTATGTGTAGAATACGATTAAATAATTAGTTTTATGTCATCACCATTTTTTTAAATTCAGTTACCCGTTGAAGTAGCATTTTGCAAAAAGAGACCACAATTACAAGCCCACACCCTACCTTTTGACAAAAATGTTCATCTTTTAAGCGGTACAAATCAGCAACAAACAATACCTATTAATAAATAAAGCTACAAAAAATAAGACAATTAATTGACGTCCCGTAAGGGGCTGTGTAAAAATAGACAACCGAAAAATGAATATTTTGTAGCATCAGACCCGTTGCAATTGAATCGTAAAGTTTGGCCTTTAATTGCACGACAGGGCTGTAGGTATAGACTGCAACGCTTACATAAATCTCAACTACGACCGACCACTGCGTTACGTATTTTTTGCACTGATAGGTTGACCCGAAATGTAGGCCAAAAATGATATACAACATGCCGATCGACTATGTTTTGCAAAGGCTCCACTGATGACTTTGCGGCAGAATAATGCTAAAATAATACTATGCAGTAAATTATTTTAAATTTATCAATCCCAAATAAAACAAAAAATATAAAATTTAAATAAAATTGTTTCTTAAATTTTTGTTTTAATTTTTACTCGCCAATGAGCTTTGTTCGATCAACAATGAATGTACCACAGTACCAAAAGACTAGACACAACGTACAGGAGCTAGTAACAGTGAGTGCTGTGTGCATTCTCTTGCACCCCTTTCTCTTTCACATGTGAATTTCTGGACACTACGAGGTACACTTTTGTGTCGCTCTCGTTCTTACCACACAGTACAACCTTCACATCAAAATGACACTGCAAGTGCCTTTTGCGTTCTCTCGCACCTCTTTCTCTTTTTTAAAGTGTGAATTTCTTTACACTACAAGGTACACTTTTGTGTTGCTCTCGTTCTTACCACACACACTACAACCTTCACATCAAAGTGACACTGCGAGTGCATTTTGCTTTCTCTCGCACCTCTTTCTCTATCAAGTATAAATTTCTTGACACTACGAGGTACACGTTTGTGTCGCTCTCGTTCTTACCACACTACAACCTTTACATTAAAATGACAGTGCAAGTGCCTTTTGCGTTCTCTCGCACCTCTTTCTCTTTTTTAAAGTGTGAATTTCTTGACACTACGAGGTACACTTTTGTGTCGCCATCGTTGTTACCACACATACTACAACCTTACACACCTACTACACCTACAAGTGACACTGCAAGTGCCTTTTGTATTGTTATACTACAACCTTTATATGATAGTTTGTTAATTGTGGTTTAGAATACTGTACAGAAGGAGTCAAAGCCACACCAAAAATTAAAACGGAACAGTTAACTAAATTAATTATAATAATACGCATTGATTAGTGAAGTAGTTGCACTAGTTAGCTAATGGTTACAAAATGAATGATGTTTATACTTAAAAACACTAAATAAAACCGAAATAATAAAATTTATTAGTATTTAAACTATTGTGATTCAGAAGTCTGTAGAGTCAACAAATTACTAATTGAAGCATCTCTACCTAACAAGAACGTTACGGTTATTTATGTGGCCCATTTTGAAATTTTTTCAAGTTTGACAAACAGGTTTATGGTCCTGGTAAAGTTGTTAAATTGCCATGCTATATTGATAGCACGCAGTTGAAAAAAACGAATGCAAAAACAAAAGCAGTCATTTTTAAACTAGCAAATTGCAGACTTTATAACATCCAGCTAGATTTTAGCATTTCATCACACTGTTAGTTGTTGTACAGTACTGTTGATTTAATAGCTGACCTACTCACACAGTCATTATTTTTAGTGCCTTGTCAGTTTACTACATTATACGTTCAGTTTTACTGATGTCTTGACCAATTATTCGTTGAATGAACTGGAAGTGCAACAAAACAATGATACAACAATAGACGAAAACGTATGCAGGGCAAAGAAGAGAAAACTGTGGTATGGAAATGAGGTTGAACTCGGCAAACCTGTAACTACTGGCTATGTTGATGCAGCATTTTAAACCTTACAATGCTACATGGAGTCACGGTTTATTGAAAAGGTTAGTGCATGTCCTCTGACCCAATTTGACGCTATGTTAAAGAAAATTGGCGAATCTACTAATCTATCCATGATTATAGAATCATCGCAGCATCTAGAGCTCTCAGTCAATGATGGTAGGCTGAACGGTATTAAGTGTAAACTATAACATGGTAAAGGGGATAATGTTGGGTTTTGTAAATTTGTTGATGTTGGAATGGGTGTTAATTTCGGTGGGAAAGCAAAACATTAACGAATAAAAAAATAAACATTTTAAGGCTCTACAAACAACCGTGACGTCCCTTTTGCGAAGTCAGATTCATGGAATACGAGCGTGTGGGCATATTAATAAGAACGGCGTAGTCGCTACCAAGTTATACTTAAACAATCATATTGAGTCCTTGAAGGCATGCATGGATGAAGTTTTTAAGATGTCAATGAACATCACACCGCTGGAAAAGCCAGTCTCCCAAGTCGGTATTTTCAAAAGTAAGGCCCATCAATGAAATGTTGGAGTCGTGTCAACTATTAAAGTTGCACTATCAATCCGATGACGATAATCAAAATGAACTGATATGTAGCGCATGCTTTGACGCTGTTAAAGAAAACGATACTGTAAAACCTAATTCAAAAGGGTTTTTTAAGTATTCACATTATCTAAGAAGTGACTTTACACATGGAGGGATGAGCGAAGAGTTTCGGCGTCTTACAGACACAGTTTCAAGTCTTAAATCTCAAAACTCAACTCAACTTAAAGTAATTGCAAAAATGCTAAAGTATATGTGCTGACGACATCAACCACTGAATTTTTACTGCGATCATATAAAGCAGGAATGGCATAAGGAAAGTTTGCATACAAGTCAATCGTAAAAACTCACAACAAGAGTAGTTTTGAAGAGGATGTTGCTTTGCTGTATGAAGTAGGTGTTGATGTAGGCGATATCAACCACAGCTCTGATTTTGTCACAAAATTGTTACCACACTGTTACTCTGTTCTGGACGAAGAAATAATGACAGTCTTGAATAACCCTGTCTTTCCACTCATAAAATCGTCTCCTTTTGTTGTATTTGCCGACAAAATGACAGTTAATGGGACTACGCTACAAATAATTAGCATAACAATATATAGGAATGGAAAGAACTCGTCGTTATTGCTTGATATAGTACCAGTAAAACACCGGGGCAGCACTTGCCGGAGACATCTATAACACCTTAATAAAATTTTATACACCTGATTTTATCAAGAAGCTATATGTCGGATTATCATGTAATGGGCAGTATCTTATTCTTAATGTTGCTGTTGAACTTTTGCGTCTCATTAGAGTTGAAATAGATTTTGACCTATCTAAGGATGTTGAGTTTACAACCAACGTCACACGACTAGCACTGCACAATTTAGAACCCGCAAAACATAATGAAATAAGAAATGTATCAAAATTCCAAAATAGCTATATTGTAGAGCACAAAATATAAATTATACACACAGTTATACGTAACCCCTAACTATACCGCCGGCTTCTCAGTACGTCGAGCAAGAAAGTATTTTGTAATCTGTAACGTAATTTGTGAATATACCCTAATATTATCATTACGGTATTCCACGGCCAACATGCCACCAACATATAGGATACGTTCAGTAATTACATGTATTATGTCTCTCAACCTATTATTCATAAATGTGATATAGACTATATATATTAATCTATTTACAGGTCACTTCTCTTGTATTATTATATACGCACAATATCTAGAGTAGTATAAGGTGTATGTAACCACACAAATTATTGTTCTCTTATGCACCCTTAATGTTTTATCACAGCCACAGCGTTTCAGGTTAAGTCGTAAAAAATGTACGGTATTCCAACATAGCAAAAATGTTAGGTACTCATATTATAGAGTATAACCTTGGGTATCTGAAATCACATACATTATTATTCTACGTTGACTATGCCCAAAGATATTGCAAATTAAAGTTTGTATGTTTCAGTATGTAATATAATTATCACTATTTTGCATTCAAACCTACCACAACTGATTACTTATTGTCAATGCTATGACATCTTGCATTGACCTGACCCAAATTAATATTCACCACTCAAAAGCTGCGGCCACTTCTCTATGTGGTCTGCGTGACAGAGTGGTGAGACAAGCGCCCACCAAGAACCACCGGGTTTCTACCAGCTCCCGAATCCGCTCGCACATTATTCTGGTTCAAGAGCCCTATCATTATCAAGGGGAAGTTAGAGTTCTAGGTAAGCAGGATCAAATTTTTGTGGCAGACACGCAGGACGTGGCTCGTGCATGCGTGGTGGCGTCGAGCAATATCAACGCTCACTTGCTAAAACAGTTCAGTAAAAGGGACGCTGTTGCTATTCAGACTACTTGGGGCAGTGAGAAAGTCATTTTGGCTTCCGTACAGATGCCAGGAGACGACGGGACCACCTAACCAAGCGGGCTTGTTAGGTCACTGGTTAAATACTGTGAAGATTGCAAGATCCCACTAGTGATTGGAGCGGATGCAAATTCGCATCACCTTGTGTGGGGCAGTACACACACGAATGTTAGAGGTGAATTGCTCCTTGACTATCTGATGTCCTCGGATCTCAGTGTAGTTAATAGGGGGAATGCGCCCACTTTCGTTGTCGCTAACCGTAGTGAAGTATTGGACATAACGCTTGCGAATAGTATTGCCGAGAGGATGATAACTGGGTGGACAGTGTCGAATGAGGAGTCCTCGTCTGATCACAGATATATCTGTTTTTCGGTTTCAGTCAACGGCATCCCCACCATAGGGAAGGGGCGCAACATCAGAAAGGCTAACTGGGGTCTGTTCTCTAGGCATCTAGAAGGTGCGACTAGAGAGTTTGTGGCCACCCCTACGAACTGTGCAACGGAGATTGATAAGCGGGTGGACGCGCTCACTACTGCCCTGTTGGATAGCCTGGAAGCTGCATGCCCTTGCAAGCCAGTTAAGCTTAGGAGACGGGCGATTGCGTGGTGGTCTGGGGAGCTATCCAGACTTAGGACGCGGTGCAAATCGCTGTATAAGTTGGTGGGCTCACGACAGGCGCGGACTCAGTCTCAATGGGACTTGTATGTGCTTGCGCGTAATGAGTACAACAGCGCCGTGAGGCAGCCAAAAACACCTCATTGCATACGTTTTGTGATGGGGTCAAATTGTACGCAGACGCAGTGAAGTGTCTTAGATCGCTGGATAGTGGTAGGGCAGTTACTCCAGGGCAGTTTAGGTATCCGACCACCAATAAGTTGGTTGAGTCACCTGGGGCAGCTCTTGATGTTTTACTTGCACATAACTTTCCTAGTGAGCACTTCCCTGTCGGCTTGCTACCGGACCATACTCCTCAATGTAACTCTTGAGATACAGTTAGTAGTGTTGTGTCGGTTGGCAGACTCAAAAAGGCTATTAATAGTTCCAATCCCTTCAAGTCGCCTGGGATCAATGGTGGACATCCAGTGCTTTTGCAGCGTGGGTTATCATCAGTCGTGGCGTGCTTGAGGGCAATTTACATTTCCTGCCTGATGATTGGATATGTTTTGGTCAGTTTGCAAAAATCAGAGCAGAGTTGTTTTTATCCCCTACTTATGGCGTAGTCTCCGCTTGGAGACCAATTCTACTCAACTCTTTTATGATGAAAGCACCGGAGCGGTTGGTGGACTGGTATTTCCGCACTCCTAGACTGGAACAACAGTTACGGAGCAATAATCAGTTTGCATACCTAAGGGGAGTCTCTACCGACGCTGCAATTCATAGAATTGTGGCGATGGTGGAGTCCTCTCTACGGGACAGCATGATGGTTATCAGGGTGTTTGATGATGTTGAAGGGGCTTTCAACAATGTATCCTTCAACGTCATACGGGCTGCGCTGGATAAATTTGAGGTTGACCCTCTGCTGAGCAGGTGGATCAATTTCTACCTGAGTTAGCGGACTGCGGTCGCCGAGCTATCCGGGGTGGTTAGGGTTAGGGAGGTTAATCTAGGCTGCCCGCAAGGAGGTATATTGTCCCATATTCGTTGAAATATGGTAATGGACAGCCTCCTGCAGGCCCTGAAAGCTAAGGTACAATCCCTCCTGTTACAAGGTTTTGAGGATGATACGGCTTTCTTTCAAAGGGGCAAGGTGCTTGACGTCATGAAATCAAGAGCTGTGGAAGGCGTTAGGGTTATCCACAGTTGGTGCCAGGACGTTGGGCTCAAGCTAAATCAGAACAAGACAGAGGTTATTCTTTTTTCCAAGAACACCAGACTCAATCCAACGTCATTGGTGTTTGCGGGAGAGCAACTGGTCTTCAAGAATACAGTGCAATATCTTGGGATCACTCTGGATAAGAGGCTCACTTGGTCATCCCACTGTAAAGCTGTGCCTCCGGGCCACAGTGGCACTGGCTAAGTGCAAACGTATGGTTGGTCGTAGGTGGGATCTCTCGCTTAGGGTGGTCAAGTGGGCATACACTGCTATAGTCCGGCTGCTGCTTGATTGAGACTACTCTTCGGGCCGTGGCCATTAGAGCATGGCATAGACTGAGGATAAGAGGTTTGTGGACACGTAATCCTCTCTTTGGCGGCTCAATTAGTCATACGGCGTTATGTGAGGACTGGGGCTCTTTTGACCCGATTCTTCGTATGCCGACGGACTGGACGCCTCTGGTGGATATTAGCTTTAAGGGTTTCTCCGTTGACATTAAATGTCGCGATATGTGGTCTTCGGACCTCTCGGAGCCCCCTTGGGTATCGTTTGCTACACGAACGGCTCCAGCAATGGACTGTTATCTGGTAGTGGCATACTCATCGAGGAGCGCTCATTGACAAGGGAAACCCTGTACGAAAAATCAATTTACCTGGGCTCCCATGCCTCGGTTTTTCAATGTGAAGTTTTTGCTATTCTTCATGCCGCACAATGGCTTGAGGAATGTAACTTTCAGCAGAGGCAGATTTGTCTCTACGTGGACAGTCAGAGTGCCCTTCAAGCCCTTATGGGTCTGCACTCTAGCTCTGGGCTGGTAAGCGACTGCTACTCCTGCCTACACAGGCTGGCGTCGTGTAACCAGGTTAGGCTGGAGAGGATACCAGCACATTCGGGCTTCAGGGGCAATGAATTGGCTGATGGGTTAGCCAAGGCTGCTTGTGTAGCCGACGGGGACCACTTAGGCCCTCTTCCCATTATTCCTATATCACTGTCGCTCGTCCACCTTACCATCAAATTACAGGCTAGGCGGGAGCACAGTCGAGGTTGGGGACTAGAGTCTGCTTGTAGGCAAAGTAAGATCTGGTTGGACGCGCCTCTATATGGCGGTCAATCTTTAATTAATCATTCGTGCAAGCACCTTCGTTGCCTTGTAGGTTTATTCACTGGGCACGGGGGACTTGGAGAGGCATACATTCCTAATGAGCTTGGTCGACTCTCCGCGGTGTGATTGTGGTGAGAAGGACGAGACCCCAATTCATTTTCTTGCTAGGTGTTCGAGGTTCATTTACACTAGGAACCTATACCTAGGTGCTTGCATTTTCACGCTTAGCATGTTAGGCCAGGCCACTGCGGGTGAGCTACTAGCATTCTCATATGCTACAGGCTTTCTCGCGGGCCGAACTTAAAGAATTTCGATGTGGGTAGTCCGCAATAGGCCTCACGGCCTTGGTGGTATTCGGGTGTCGTTTTGTGATACTCGGAACCCTCCAAAATAATAATAATAATTACTTACTCATGTCACATAAACAATGCATGTTAATTTTACTATCTATGTTATATCCGTTTCTCACATACTAATGTATATTTCATTGTAACTACTATATACATGATCATACGAGGTGAACTAAACAGTAGCAAGCCATTTTACATCACCTACTAGTAAGTGTATGATTTCATTAAAGGTTTTTGTCAACCAGAACAATGATTGTTTTCCCTGTACGTAATATCTAATTTAATTAATTATTCATTCAAGTAAAACCCATACTTCAGCTCTTAGTATAAAAGAGACCTTTTTCTGTGAATAAACTATCAATCGTTATTCAGCAGTTGATCCGACACTATTTAAAAGCTTATCGAAGCTACTTTATTCCCTACACATCGAGGTTTCTGCATTAGTAAAAGTGCATGAAATTATGTTTGCATAATATCTAAATGATCCAAAAGTTTAGATCAGCATAATAAAGGACGAATTGAACGACAAACTCTTTCAAACGTTTTCTTGGGACCCTGCTCACTCATTTAAACTTGCTGGAAAAGATGTTAAAAAGTCTGGATTACGCCAATAGGCACAACAACCTGAACGCGCTATTGTTTCTAAATCTCTCCTATAATTTACCAAAAAAATTAAAAAAGGAGGTACGGACACATATGATACATCATTAGAAAGCCCTTGAAGAGTAGATCAACATAATCAAAAGGTTGACGCGAGTATCCGGGCATCCTGGGGGTCAAAATTGGATTTTTGTGATTTTTTGGGGTCAAAAATAAAAAATAGGGTAATACAAACAAGTGACATACCATTTGAAGGCCTTTGATGAGCAGAATCCAAAAACCAAAAGATCGCTGCAAGCATCTGGGCATCTTCATTGTTAAAATCGCAATTTTGTGATTTTTTTGCAAAAAATTAAAAATGAAGCTATAGCCACATATGATACACCAATAAAAAGCCCTTGATGAGTAGATTCCAAAAATCAAAGGTGTTCAACAAAGTTACCCGTAGGCCTATGGTCTGTTAGAGGCCACTTAGAAGATAAAAAACAAGGGCGCAGCCCTTGTTTTCCTCGTAAATAATAGTAACAGCATTGGCAAGCAACTGCTGAAGCTTATTGAAGAGGCTAGCCTACAAAACAACGCGGTTATGCGACCTGGATCATTTTCAGAGACAAGAATCTGTTCCTACAAGCACCAAGTCCTACGAAGGTTTTTTCATAATTTCCCGGCATTGTTTAACAAACTTTCAAAAGTAAAGGAATGAGCAGAAATTAATAAATAACTGTGTTTTTTGCCTAAAGCTGTGCGGACTTGTTGATATATTTAAAATTATTGGCAAAACGTCAAAATAAATTCAATCGTCTGATATCTCTCCATGGCAGTGTGAATCAATTATTAAAGTTTGTTTAGACGAACTGAAATCAATGGCAACTGCGCTACAACTAAATTCGTACAACATGGACTATGATAGTTTTAAAGAACTTAATGACGGATTACGCGAAATAAAAACGACTGGTTCATTCAAAGGTAAATGTATATATTTCAGACACCAAGTAGCTAATTTAACCAGGAAACAAACGAAGGAACTAACAAGTCAAACATTATTTGAAGCTGTTGCCACAAAAGTGATTTCAGAGATACAACTTTACGTTACAGCAATCAGCAAAGCCTTGAAATCCCGGTTCGTGAAAAACAATCCTGCCAAAGCGTTTTTTGTATCAAGAGAATCGTTTCAACTACAAAACATTCTTAGTCGTCCATCAGGAGAAGTTCCAGAAGAGTTCGAAGATTACTGCACGCTTGCTATTAAGGGGGGATTTTTGGATCAAAAGATTTGTCAAGCAGAGCTAAACAGCAGACGGTAAAAGCTTGTATTCGAGGAAAATATCTTTAAAAATATTGGACCGCTCTCTGTACTTCTGTATGAGAAAAAATGTGATGCTTTTCGTCCATTCTACTGTATTATTATAATGGAAGAAACAAGCTGGCCGAATGCCGAATACTACGGCTCAAATTCGGCCGAATCATCCGGATTTTTGTC
>JAQFZC010002284.1:0-23904 GCA_034695205.1 Dicyrtoma fusca | reverse complement strand
CGTTGAATGACTAGGCGAGGGAGAACTCCATCGGAATCATACGAGCATTGATATTCTGGCGTAATACTGTGTTGCAACATGTCTATTGTTGATGCCTACAGACTTCTCCTTGAAACAAATAGATGAAAGTAGAAAAAATCTAATATTAAACGAAAATGCCTAGTAAAACTCTCCGAAAAATACTTCTATTCCTTTTTAAGATGTTTAAATTTCTTCTATGATAACTTTTAAATAATATGACACCTAAGCTTTAGAAAAACAAATCAATCAAGACACATTTTTCCCTTTATTTTTTCATATTTCGACGGATTTCCTTCATAGACGTTTTTGCCCCAAAAAGGATTTTCATTAGTTAAATGAAGCTAAAAATATGCTTCACTTTACTGGCTAAGAAAGAAAATGACGCGTAATCTATAAAGTCTAAACAAACGACCTCATTTTTTCAAAATTTTATAACGCGGAGATACGGAGATACGCTGCGCTGCTGTTCGTATGTTTTGAAAAAGTACAAATCAAGATTTTGCATGGTCTAAAAAAAAGTACAAATCAGGATTTTGCTTGGTCTAAAAAAAGTACAAATCGAGATTTTGCTAGTCTGTAACAAAAAAAATTAACTCAATGTTTTGCATGTTTCGCAAAGTCCAAATTGTGGTTTTTCATCTTTCAAAAAATTCAAATTATGGTTTTCCTCGTTTTGAAAAGTTATACATCGGTATATTGCATGTTTTGAAAAAGTGCAAAAAGTAGTTTTTACACAGCACGAAAGAGCTGATTTTATCAACATAGATATTAAATATATTGGTAAGTACACAAAAACAGGAAAATACTGTGCCCTGTTGGGGTTATTACGGATTAGGGATACGCGATACTCTGTATCTTAACATTTTCCCTTTACCTTTAAACAGCGATTTATTGCTGGTGCAAATAATTGCATAAACAACGTATGAGCATGATGAGTGTAAACAACAATGATAGATCTGCATTTACTTATCGTCAAGCCAGAAGTCAGCAGTAAAAGGTTTTATAATTTCCATTTCCTTTTTCCCGATACTATAAACCTTAAAAGCAATACAACCCACTCATAAAATACATTATAGTTACACTACACATACATAACAGTAGTATCTATTTGATATGGTATACAGATTTAGGAATTCATCATTATAATGTTTGTAGTACTTACGTACTTGAAAGATAAAAATAGAAGAAACAAAAAACTACTGGAATTGAAATTTTAAATTAGCTAATTATAACAGCAAGTAGTGCAAAACTTGTAACTTTAAAGTTTGCGCGTGAAATATATATTCGCAGTCGTACGAAGTAATTCGGTAGGTGTGACCATGACCCATAAAATGTATGCAACTCTATTGTTACTGCCAACAGAGACTTCTTAGGTAGTTTCCATAGGAAGCACAAAGTAATTACTAAAAAATAGTAATAAGTCCAATTAAAAAACGTGTAAAATATTCTACGAATTACAAAAAAATGCATGCGACACGGAGGCAAAGCGCCCAAATGCAATGACTCAATCCACCGCTGCATGTTTAGAAGGCCCTTAAGTATGTACATAGGTAAATAGAAGTAAGACGACGAGCTGACGAGAGAATCTAATCGTAATAGAAATGGTTGCAAAGCCAAAATAAATTGTGGATAATGTGTAAATTAAAGAAGAAAAGAGTAGAAAAAGGGGAAAATGAGTGAAGGAGTGAGTCAATTTGCCAATTAGCATGCAATTAGAATAATTTATTGCCCCTGCCAACTCATATTATCACCTGACAGCCTGTGAGTTGAAAAGCACACAAGAAACACACAAAAAACAACCCGTTGACTTGTGACTTTTGACGTCTTACACATCTTCCTTCCATGTTAATCAAGCCAACCTGTCTCACCTCCAGTCAGTTTTTACTTAATTGTGATTTCAAACAATATAACACCCAAAAGCCTTCCTACTTTTGTAATTAAGCTCTTCATTCTACAATAACAATTAAAATTACGACCACACGCGTCGTCCAACGAACCCAACATCACACCATCGCAATCCAAGTGAACTATTGAACAAAAAGCCAGCCAAGGATTCTACAGTTATTATATTAAGCTCTATAAATAAATTAATATAAATTCCCAGCAGGGAATGTGGTTGTGGTGGCAAAATATTCCCATCGTCAGCTAAAACAGTGTAGTATGTGCTTGACTACCTTCATAAATATCTTTGTGAATATCGTCAATTGCTGCGTTTGTCACTGAAAATGTGTAAATATTGATAGGAACTGTAAACTAGGATTTAACCACGATATGTCAGATTTGAGCCGAACTCGAGCAGTGAACGAGTACTACGTGAGTGATTCATGTGGGATTTTAAATGAGGAACAAAACTTGCAAATTAACACATGCCCTCGTACCTACCGACTAATTTCGAAAACAATTAAGTTAGATAATAATCAAGTGCAATCATTTTGTAAGCAATTAAAGGGGTTGCAACACATCTGAGACGAGAAGCGCAGTGCCGTAGTGCTCATACATAGTTAACTACAGTAGTGCCTAGTCTTTATTACGTAGTTCGATAGGTGATTTTGCTCGTAAGTTATTGAAGGGGTTAAAAAAAATCTAGAGATAAAATGTTTTGAATTATTCAAAGAAATTGGTAATCTCATGCTTTTAGAGTCACTGACTTATTTTTTGCCATATTTTACTTTTATATGTATTTAATGACACAGGCCCATAACAAATAAACCAAAATAAATACTAAAAAAAACAACAATTTCTAGCAAAATATACTTGCTGGCAGTTGTGTGTACAGTAGTACAATAGTGCAATCCCTAACTAGTAAGTTATGATATTCAAATGTATATAATTATACGTAATTATCTGCAGCTTATGCAAGCCAGTGTCCCTTATTTATACACTGCAGTAAAATATTAGAAGCCTACTACTTACACTATCGAGTATGGTGATGCAGTAGCGATAGTCAAACTTGTTTTTTTTTTCACTAAAATGACAAAATAATAATATATTTACCTGCAGCTGTATGTATACGTACGTGTTTACGTTTACTACGTACATGTATTAGTCAAACTCAATATTTCAATTTCCATTTTTTTTTATGTCCACTATTTCTATTATTTATTATGAATTATTTATTATATCTTCTTGGTTTGGGTCGTTTCTGTTATTTTGGGTGTCCTTTGAATTTTATAGTTATCACGCACACCATCAGAACAGACACTCCATCAGTGCCGTGTGTGTGTGTGTACGTCAAGAAAATAAAATTGAGCATTCAAGACGTGGTCTTGGAGAAATGTTTACATGTGAGCACTTCATCAAATTAACCTTAATTCCAGTCCAGTCACAATAAGCATAAATACTCAAATATAGCTTCCACGTTGACATCTTTTATGAACTCCTTTTCTCACTGTACACTTTTCGTATAAATTATTGCCAATAAAAATATTTAATTGACATGGACCGCCATTAAATCAATGCAATGTAAAATGCAGTTGAGTTGTGCGTACAGATATATGTAGGTACCTTACAGTACAAAGGGATTCATATTATTATGTACTTACCTACGTAGAAATACTTCGCACTTTCAAGGTGCCGGGATTGTACAACAGTGCTGGGCTGAAAGAAAAAGAAATTTTTGAAAAATCAGTTTGTAAAATGACACTAAATTATGTGACATTTTTAACTAAGGCCAACTTAATACATTGTTGAATTTACAAAATCAAATGGCAATTAAAACGGCAACCAAATTTCCTTGTGTATACTTTCACGCTACAGTTAAATACCATAGTTACAGTAAAAACAGGGACGTTTAGGAAATAAAACAAGTAAGTAAGTAATATACATACATACGTACAAAAAGCTTGTTCAATAGTAACCGGTAACCGTCAGTGAAATAGAATTAACAGTGCTGTTATATTGCTGCATTTTTTCTAGTTTTTTTTTGGCGTCTACACCTAATGTATTATCTAATAAACAGGATGCGTAGCCAATGTGCATCATCACGTGGACAGTATTCCATTGACACATTCAGAATGAGCTATGAAATTTCAACAATTGCACCTAAAATGCACGGCCACGTACGTAACCATGGAATGCTCACTCCGTGAAGTAGTACAGTGCAGCCTATGACTATTGTCCTTTGCTTTTCTGTCCATTAAAATGCTAATAATTTTCTAATGTCAACGTAATTCCAACTATTTCTACTTGGATTTCAAAATCTCAGGATTTACAAAGTCAGTTCGAGAAGAAGAAACCCAGAGAGATACTGCAGCCAACTTAATTAGCTGTTGTAGTCAAAGTCATGTGTAAATCGTACTAGCATTTATTTGCATAGGAAAAAAAGAAAAGTACGTGAAAAATGCAACTAGCAACAGAGATACTCATACAGCATCAGCAGTATGTAATTAATAAAAATCATATGATAATCATATCAGCACTAGTAACTATAGAGTCAAGTGTGCTGAAGACACTTTTTTTGCAATTTTACTGTCACTAATAATCTGACAAGTTTTAACACACACACAACCATACACGGTTCATCCTCATACCATTATACTATAACTTTGTAATAAATAAAACATTACGCTATTCTTTTTTGTAAAGTTACACAGTTACAGGTTCTATGTACATACATAGTTTTTTACGTAGGCATGACAGTAACTACAGCTTGCAGTCATACTTTTATGCATTTTTTTGTACCCACATTAAAACTTGGCCTGCACGCAGTACTACGCACACGTACGTAAAATTCTGCACGCATTTTATTTTTTCACATTTTTTCCCACTCCATTCTGTAACATCCCATTGTATTACATAGTGAAGATCACAACATAATATTATCAACATTTTTTTGACGTAATCTTATGTAGGTGGGCACTTGCCTCAGTTACTACACTTTACACACTTTTTATAGGAGATATGGAGATGCATACATGATGGAATTTGGATAATCAATTACTTGCTTTGCTGTATCAAGAATTGAAGGGCTATAGTGAGTGGGTGATTCTAACTACTTGCTCGTTGAACAAGTAGTGGCTATTCTGTGGTCTTTTACCATTAATTTGGCTTCTTGTTCCTTTGTTCTGATTTTGCACAATTAATATTATCTTCTAAGCTATATATTCTCTCTTGAACCTCAGTAAACAAATAAACAATGAAATGCACTGACTGAGCACTGTGTCCAATCGATACAATGCACAGGGTATACTCCTGCTTTCTACAGTGCAATTGACGACGAAAAGGGAAAAGAAAACAGTAGCAGAGCAAAGAAAGAACTGATCGACCGAGCTTTCAAGAATCTAATTCAATCAAACAACGTACCGATTGTGTTTTGAAGAAGAGTTAGTCTGGTATAATATGTACATACAAATATGTATATCTACATTCTGATTTTAATAACACGGTAGTGTATGGGCGTTCCAAATATGACGCTGTTAAGATTAAACTGGAAATTTGCAGAGCTTCAAAAAAGCGTCGAAAATGCTTAATAATACGTCTTCAGCATGTTCTTCAGTGCCGTAATAGTTGAAAGGCTCCATACAGCTACTACAGTGCCTTACACGATATTAAAACAAAGCCGAGAAAAATTTAGAAAACGTGAATCCAAATGCCAGGGAGGAACTTATTCTCATTGTTGTTAGTTCTGTATTGGACATGATTTAATTTTAGGCGTGCTCTTCAGATAATTGACGTCTGACGCTTTGATCCACTTGGAGCTAAAGTTACTGAACGCGTTTACTGTTTACTAACACATATGTGCATAATGCCTACCTACGTACAAACAAGTATAAATGGTCGATCCTTTCCGTATGTTTAGCTTGAAACTGTATGGCTCGCTCTTACGTTCATCAATCACCTGTCATGACGGTCATGTTCGAAATCTAAAAAAAAAAAGAAAATGATAATATCTGAAGCAAGCTCAAGAGAAGCAGAAATAGCTACTGTTCACACAAACTTAAAGGTCTGTATGTATATGTAAGTACTATATATATTGTTAAAGAAGTAAGTCGAAACCAACACTAAACCCATGAGTTGAAACCGTAGCACAGCACACTACCTTACTTGGTCCATGGATGCAGGTGCAGGTGCAGATCTGCAATGAACAAATAAGTTAATAAATATTAGTACAACTACCATAGTACAGGCTACGAAAATAATTCACAACGGAAATGAAAAGCAACAATAATGACTTCATACGGATCCCATGTTTTCTATAATGCTCCACAATATCCGTTCAAGTTAACCCGCAACAACTGCTATATCAAGGCAGCTTTAAAATCTCAAATCCCTAATATTATAAGCTTTCCCATTTCATTTCCACAAGCAATCCACACAAGTCAGAATCGAGCACGGACTCACACGTCTTCGACTGCACAAGTTCTTTCCGTCCGTATTTATTATCATTTATGACATTTTCTATTCCATTTGGTTCCTCTACGAAATAAAAAAAAATGACTTAAAGAAAAAAAACGAAGACGGAACTGTAAGCTCATCGACGTTCGACCGCCTTTGAAGCTGTTAAATTTAAAATCAGACGTGAATTGAAAAGGAACACGACTTCCATTTGTCATCAGCAGATATTAGGTAGAAAGCTGAAGATGTGAGCAGATGATGTGTGGAGTCAGAGTCAATACAAAGCTATCAGTTAAAGCCAAATTGGCAAGGACTAACAGGAGCTTAGAAGCCACAGGGAAAATCATCGAAAACTCAATAGAAATTAAAAGTTGTGAGTCTAAATGCACTACTCATGCCGCATTCTTCGTTTTTCATTCCTGTAGGTTTGCAAGCCCATTGATTCGACGCTCAACGGAAGACAGATGCGCTGAGGACAAGGAGATGTGCATTTAGGAAATCAAATTACATTTAATTTTATGGAAAGTGAGCGCGTGCAGAGGGAACAAACACTTGTAATTTGTGCTTAGCAATCTGGAATAACTACAACAGCAAAGCATATAATCCTATCTATGCAGTGTAAATACTCGTAAAATTTGAAATGCAGTAATATTTAATTAAAATTAGGCTTTGCAGTAGTACATTAATTATGCACATAATTATAATCCGTCGTATTAAATTATAAACTAAATTACTAAATTGTTCAAAAATGCATTTAAAAAATTTAAAAAAACAAATTCAAATAAATCACAAAGTTCATTACAATGCAATGTGCAATATGCAATTTTTTAGGGAGCTACTTAGTAAATGTCAACTCCTATAGTAGTGCGCTACGTTGCCACTTACATTTTTGAAGTACTGTCGAAGAGAAT
The DNA here is from genome assembly GCA_034695205.1 of Dicyrtoma fusca. NCBI lineage: Eukaryota > Metazoa > Arthropoda > Collembola > Symphypleona > Dicyrtomidae > Dicyrtoma > Dicyrtoma fusca. Next base: position 16,639 of record JAQFZC010002284.1, on the reverse strand, counting down.
TGGGTGACGCATTATTGCACATTGGACTGCTAAAGATGATAAATGGGAAATGGAAAGTGCAGGATATAAATATGAATAAATTGATTAATTATTCATTATTGTATTCTATGGCTAAGCGAAGACGAAAATGAAAGCTCATAATCCTAAGAAAGTCTAATCTATATAGGTACTATATACATAGATTTAGGTAGATATATATAGATATACACATGTTGATAAACTGTACTGGTACTCTACTTACAGAATTTAAGAATTCAATTTGCCACGGGTACAATAAATTGAAATATAATTGTTGTACATAAATGGACGTTTGATTGGGTGATTTCATTGGGATTCAGACAGCATTTAAAATAATCACATAGGTATAGCACTACCTTTCCTTTTCTGCCTACTACATCAGTCTACAAGTACATACAATAAACATGGGAATAATAATAAAATGATGTAGTTTATAACCTGTAAGGTTTAATTTTAATTCCAATATGCTTCTTCAAATTGCATCTCTCCCTCATGGCACCCTGTCCTGTCCAATCCTGTCAAAACTAATCACGACCATTTGAAGGAACCATCAAAATCAAAATCAACCCCAAGTAAGTTTCCTTTTTTCTTTTTTTTCAGTCGCAGTGTGTCAGCCATATGTGTGCTGGTCGTCGGTTGATTGGTCGATTTTGATTCTGATTCGCAGAGGTAATCGTAATGGTAAATGGAAATGGTAATCGTAGCTCAATCTGTCATGTGTCGGTTACGTCAGCTTCTCGATTGTCCATCGCCATGCGGGAAGTCCCGTCCGTGGAAGTTTCTCACACGTCGTACATACTGAATCTGAAAAAGATGAGAACAACAGACTCATATATAACATTATTAGTTACGTCCTATGAGATGGCATCATCCATCCAATTCACAATAACACCATCAAATTTATTAAATGATGCTATTTTTGAGGTTTCAATGGAGCTCAAGTTAAAATTAGACACCAGAGATGAGTGAGTGAGTGTAACTTAACAACAGTGACAACATCTTATATATTTTAATTTAATTCAGGGTCCTTTGTACTGACACCATGCATTACACCTTCGGCGACAGTGTCCCCCATCAATAGTGCATCAGTCTATGGTACGAGCCGACAGCAATATAGAATAAAGCTGACCCATGCAGGGATGGCGTGTAGCTTCTAGCGATACTTAAATAACAAAAAAGCTTCTGATGTGGTTCATGGTACATTATTGATTGTCTGCAGGACAGTCGTCCTGCTGTAACAATTATTTAGCATCAGCTGCCAATGACTCATTCCAATGAATTATAAATTGCCCCCTCAAATTGACAATTAGAGATGCATCCATTTAAAAATGTTGCTCATCCATCCAAAAATCAATATCAAAATAATTAAAGATGCAGTCTGGGGTCTGTAATAATGTTTGTTGCATCTAATGGCATTTCAATGGAGATTATGTAGAAGCTTTTAAATGTATCCACTAGCTACTAACCTACAATTACTTTAAATAGGCTGTTCATTTAAATTTGAATATTTGCGTACAGTCACACATACCACTCACTACCACTCCGTCAAAGAAAAGTTGCTGCTGGCTTCGTGGATGGACTTTTATACAGTAATTTTATACATACATTTTCCAAATGTATGTACATATGTGTGTAAGTACCTAGGTAAGACGTTTCACTATTTTATTTATACCTGTTACTTTCTTTATATTAATCGCAATTGCTATAGTTAATGTGGCATTGACACTTGTGCTAAAGACACTCAAAATAATGGAAAAAAAGATCCGAGCACTAAGTGCGGCATATAGCACGTAAATACGTGGATAGCCTATAGTTTAGCATATTCATTCTAAGGATGTATGTATACAAATACCATGGACTACCTTTTGAATTTGTATCCTTTGATATCAAGTCGACAAAAATCCCTTGAACTCAAAAATAAGATGTACAGCTGACACGATGGCAGTGACGGTCTTGGGATTGTTTTTCTGTAGGGGATAAAGTAAAAATTAAATTAAATAGAAAAACATGACAACTCTATAAATTTAATTCTATTGTGCCTATTAATTTTGCTGTGGCTGTGGATGCTACCATGATTAGTGATCCATCAATGTGAATGTGATAGCCAAAAGAGTAAAAATCAAAATCAAGGGTTATATTACTGATATTTCTATTTTTAGTTTTTAAGGACCTAACTGTAATCAACATTGTTGTTGTTTTGACTGCGGCAAATAGAACTTAAGACAATAATACCCTATTACCCTATACAATTTACAACACAATCGTACAATGTTAAATTAATTTAGTGTATTGTATTATGCGTTCTTATTTTTTCAATCCACTACCATAATAATAATTATATTATTATTATATCCTCGGAGGCTCATTCAAAGCAGTGCAGTGGCAGACGAAGGAGCAGACGTAGGCTATCAACTTTAAAGCAGCCAGTCATTCATAATTCACAGTCACAGCCTAGAGTATAGAATTAAGAAGATTTTAAAGTTTAAATTCACAGTTGGAGATAAATATTGTTATTCTTGAAGTTTTGGCATTTGCTTTTGTTTTGCTTGAAATGCACCAGAGAACAATTAAATTCTGACCAACGGATATCGATATATGCATCACGACTTGTTGCATAACAACAATAACAATTCAACCAAATATCAAAGCCATCGCCACCATCATATCAATCGTAATCGTTAGATATTAATAATTAATAATATTAAAATTCTGCTGTCTTTTGAATTTAATTTTAGATACAATGCCCATGCATATTATTGCAAAATCCTCTGCATAGCAATTATAACCTGACTGACATATCCTACCGTTTAGGTGAACCAGCATTAAAATAAACAATAACAACGTGTGTACAAAATAGTCACGTAATTAATTAACTGTTTCTAACTAATTTGCTTTTTACTGCCTCAAAACTCGATGCTCAAAACTTGTGAATCTTTCCCCTTGTCTAGTGGTGAACAATAAACAATCAAGTACGAATAATAATAATAGTGTGAAGGTAAGGATCATGTACCACAACGCTTTAGCATAACAACATCAGAGTAACAATGCAAATACCAAGATGTATATATAATTATATAATTTCTCCTTATAACTATATCCTATGCCTACTGCCTGTTAGACGCTTGTCATAAGTACACCAATAACTAACCGTACTATAAAATTACGTAACATGAACATGAGACTGTATGAAAATTGAGTAGATTTAAAATAGATTACTCATGTACTTCATTTTAACAGCAATAAAAGTCATTAGAACTAAGGCTTCCCTTTAAGAAAAGAAGACGAAGAAGAAAAGAAGAGGATTTATTTTGATGTAGGTAATTTAGTAATTACAGCAAATCAAACGATGTTAGCCTTATACTACTTTTACATGCACAATTACCTCAAGATGAAACAGGAGATAAAGGGAGCAGAACAAAACAACAAACAACCTTATGGCTTGGCTTGTGCTTTCATACGTATAAGCTGAAGATGTAGCTGGTACTCATAGCTATAAATTTGTAATTTAATTTTTCTAGCACGTATGTACCTTATGGTCAAGTCTAGCAAAGCTAGTTGATACTAGTGACTAATAGTAATAGTGCAAAAGCTTAGATTTGTGTAGCTCCATCCCGTGAGAACTGACTTTGATACTTATATTGCTAATACAAACTACAAACATTACAACTAGCAACTGTGTACCTAGCATACTGCAAGTTTAAACAAATCAAGAGAGAGATTATATTTAAAAGGAAACAATAATTAGTGACGACGTGATAATGTCAAGGATTTCGATTTTGCACTGGCGACTGATACTATTAACGTACGATGATAAGCTAATATTGTATATATTTTAGCTGTATTTAATTTAAATTAAAGCATCTACTCCGTCTCTATGCCTATGAACTTCTTTACAAACACAAAATCCATTACACAGATTACCTATGCACGTAGTATACTGTATATTGTGTGACTCACACTTTCTGCATAACCTTCTTTGCATATTTCATGTCAGGATAAAGACCGCTCAGATCTTGTCTGTCTTTCCTATGAAGCTTGAATGCTGGGCAGGCAGGTACTCTGCATACGATTAACAAGCTAAATTACTTCATAATATTATCTTTTCCTAAATAATTACTAAATTACGTATTTATGTACTGTGAAGGAACTATCTCACACGTTTATCTTACCTACACTACAAGAAGCACGACGCAGGAATACCAAGTCCAACTACACGAGCATCAAACAAAGAGGATAACCCACCGAATGGGGTGGTAAGGTCTTTATTACTAGACAGACACTTTCAGTCTTTCAGTAACTGTAGAAAGCCAAGTCAACAAGACACATGTATGTCAGTCCAAAAATGTAAAAGCTATGCATTAGCTGGTGGGACTGATGACCCTAAAAAATAACAAAAATACATTAAGATTACAATTACAGAGTACTTTACGTCTAGAGGGAAAAGGCCAGATTAATGAACTTACAATAATTTAAGCAAAAAAAAAAGTAATTATTTCTATAATAAAATTCGTAAATAACAAGGGTTGACTATATAGTGAGCATTCTTGATTTTTCATATAATCTATGCAAAATGAATGTCACACATTTAAAAATCGTTACATGTGCTCATAAATATGTTTGTATAAATAATTAGGTACTTATTTGCTTATTAGATAGGTAGTTGAGTCGCTCGTTCTAACGATAAGTTTTACTTTTCCACGCGGAGTGAAAATTTTGATGTCACGGTCCGCAGGATTCCGAGATAAAACACACTTCCAATATATTACGTCATCATAAATGGTAAAAAACAATACTTTGCCAAGTTTAGTTGCTTTAGTAGGTGCTTTAACTACACTCTAGAATACGATATTATGTAAAGAAACCACTAACATGACGTATAGGATACTATACAGGAAAAATCATTAGCGTATTCTAACGACTGCAAAAGAAAAGGAAGTTGTTTTTACACTTGACACTGGAGCCATAACTATATTTAATTTGTAATAAATTTCACGGATCTTCAGATTATTTCAAGTAATAATCTGGCAGACATGAAACAGGTCATTAGTACAGCATCAGGCAGATCAATGAGAAACCAATTAACTACAATGCGACATATCGCACAAATCGCTTCTTTACTGTAAGTGCATACATTTTGGCTATACATACATAAGCCGGATTACTAGCTATAAGAAAAAGTATACAAAAGGATCTACAAATATCAATACATTTAAAAATTTTCACCTTGTTCTAATCAAGAAAATCACAATTTAGTATTAATAACTGTACTACTCACCAAGATAAGGTAAAACAAACTATACTTTACAGATCCTTGTGTGCAAATCTTCATTGCTGTCCTTACATAGGTTAGGAGGTGATGTACTCGTTGACACTGTACATTTCTTTTCCTCGCTTCCTTCCAATTTTTATTTTAGTTTTCTTCAGAGAATTGCTAAATTATTAAGCCTCTTATTTGTGCATACAATAATTAAGTAGGTACTTTAAGCTGGTCTGGCCGTGTAGGAAGTACCTATTCTCAATGTGGACGTGGTGGAGGACTTATAAATTGTAAATGGATAAATGACACGTGTTAAAAAATCATAAAAATACATATTAGGTTTTACTCAATTTTAAAGACATATGTTTATATACAAGTTAAAGATGAAGCTATATTTTGGTAGTTTACCGTATATCTGCAGTCTCCGTTGAATTCATGGTTCCTGGCTCATAGATAGATATACCGAAATAAGTGCCTATGCTTCTTCGTGTACAGTAAACCATGAGAAAGCTCAAAGGGAAAAACCGGTTAGTCTTGTCACACATTCATTCAACTTCACAGCATTTAATATTAGCATTCAATTCAATCCCCATCGCCTTCAATAACTACAATAAATAAAAGAAGAAACGCATAGCATAAGTAATAGCAACAGAAACAGTATATGTGTTATCTGTAGTCATAGATTATGATCATCATAATTTTGTTTCAGAAAAATTTCAAAGACTCAAAGTACGGGAAGACTAACTAGTAAGTGCAATCTTATCTTTATCTAATACGCCGCAAATGAGGTGCAATGCAGTTTTATCGAACATTGTCAACAAAAAAACAAAATTAAAAAAATCACGTATTATTTCGTCTTTGGGACATTGGGGCTGTGACATAATCGACCATGCATCGACATATACATACATAAGGGAAATTTAGTACTACTCCTACATACTTTTTCATAGCTTCAAAAATTGTCAAAAAGACCCATTAAAGTTTCACAGCTTACATACGCACATACTACATACATCACTGTATCTACAATCTACATAATTTAAACGTTAAATTGGTCCATAAAACAGAAACGAATTTCCTTGTGGCCATTAACTGCTACAACTTGAAAGCATACATTCAATTAGGAATGTAATTTTTACCCGGTTGCATAACTTTGTAATTTCAAATTTGCATTTTCAGACAAAAAATGTTTTTTTTTAGAATTAGGTTTACAATTAGTAAGATAAGATAATAAATGGAAATAATTGTACGTCTGAGAATCTACTATAGTACGTCAACTAATGTAAAATGAACACAAAGAAATTAAAAACACTCAAAGACAACTCTCACATTTAACTCTAATGCATAATCAATCACCAATTTTATACAAGAAGTACACATACTTAATGATTTGTAACCCACAAACTATCATGGAGAAAGGAATTGGAGTTGGGAATACCTACGTGGCATTTAAAGACGTAAAAAATCAATGCAACGTAAATATAAGAACAGTAATATCGGAAATCAAAATATAAAAGTTGAAGTACATCTGAAAGTAACTAGCTCAATCGCGTGTTGCTTCAGTGCTAGTAAGTCGAAAGTAGCATAGGTAACTAGGTACATATTAACATGTTGTGTTCAATATGAATACTTACTTTTAAAAAAATCCAGTCCTGCTCCTTTGTTGTGACTGCATATGTATAACCTGCTCACGAAGAAATTTGCAATACCTTTTTTGGCTTTAATCCCTGTTCCTGTCGAGTGCAGTAGTAGAAAATAGAATCAAACGTTCAGAATTTCACTAATGTAAGTAGAAATCATAATAATTATTAAGAGGCACAGTTCAATCCTAGAATACACATCATACAGTAGTTGGCAATGTAAAATAAAAAAAAACGAAACATTATATGCTTCAATGAAATGAAGTACGAAGTAAATGCAATTGTAGTGTAATAATACAACACAACATAACAACTAGTTGCAACTTAACGGAAGAAATTAAACTTACAATAATAAATGTTCATCAAAGTTTAAATTTTAGTCACCAGTCAGACACAATAGTGTCAACAACATACATATAAGGAGATGGAACAAGTGACAAGTGACAATTAACTATGTAGAAGTAGGTTCAAATCTTCCTAGAGATGTTGTATCTCGGACGTGTAGCTACACAAAACAAATTCAAAATAATGGTCAACTTTTACAGACATGAATTATTTAAAAAACATGGCTGAAGATAACGTTGCATGATACAAGACTGCGTCCATTACTTCCTTACGCGATGTAGTATTTAATAAGATTAGTCAATCGTCAATCCTATGCAAATCATCGCATATCACAGTACTTAAAATATTAAATTGATTAAACCCAAAGCAAGACAAAGCATAATGATTGAGATCCAACAATCGATAAGGCAAGAGCCGACCGGCCTGCGAGAGTGAGAAGATAAACAAATGATGTTGCAATACTCATTCCTGTGATCTTGCAGTGCATCTTGATCCAACCAAAAAAGTTATAAAGATACTCGAAATTTCACCAAGTATGTAGTTTAGTAGCTGTTTGTACTGACATAGTCACTTGCTGTTTTTTCATATTGCATAATCCTTGTTGGGTGGTGAGAATCCTCAGTTCTGTCCTCAGAATACTATTAACTGTCAACTGTCGAGAGACTGTCATGTCAACAGGACAGTTGGAAAAGAAATTATCTAACATCATCCAACTTGTTGAGGAGAGTACAGCTACATAGTAGAACATGTGAAGTGATTATTGGGTTTCAAATTTTTCAATTCAATTAAGTCCGAGACAGGAGAGACTGAATGCTACAAGGTACAAAAAAATGGAAGTTATTACAGAGCTTGTTATATATACAGCAGCAGTACGTACATACTGCCATCAACCATGAGACAAAATCATATGACAGTAGATACATCGATAAACAACTGTCAACTAAATGTTTTTCATGCACCTGAAGTAAGTACCAATTAATCAGAAGTTGTTGAGAGATGCCGATTCAAGAGATTTATTCACAAGGAGGGGGTCGCCGGTTGCTGGTTGGCCAAATTATCCTTACAGCATTGGTTGTGACTGCTTGGATCCTTGGTGTTGGTCACACTGATAATTCATGCAAAACTACAGACAGACCCCAAAAAAAAACAACATCACTATGATCTTATAATTATCACTGTATACATGTATGTACCAAACTACGTTTTACCTCGTATCACTATATCACCTTCCTGTTTAAACAATTAACATTTATTACCCAAACCAGTTACCTACTTTAACGTACACTGTATTGAATTGGACTGACTTGTCTGATGTACTTTTATGGTATTTGGTCCATTGCCTTGTCTTTTGTCTTTGTCTTGATTGAGTTTAGAGTTGGCACGATTCTATGTAGCATAATGACACATCTTCACGCTATGCAGTTTATTATTAATTCTGTTCGAAAATAAAACAAATAACATGAATTTAGGTGCTTACAGAACTCGAACGTTGAATTTATCTGGTGCTCATGTAACTTTTTTCTGCGCCCATTGTTTGTCTTGTCGAATCACAGCCACTGCCAGTGACGAGGGCTTCATAATGTTGTTATTCCATATGATTCACATGTAAGAACCTAGATAAAATAATTGACAACACGGTAGATCCATCCTGGTGCATATCCTCTTCATTTTTTCAACTTTGGTTGGACCTTTCTTGTACAGTTAATAATTGACTCAGAAACAATAATTAAATGAATTAATCGAAGATATTCGACTCACGTACAATACTGACACCAAAACAAACACCAAAATAACAATACGATATAAAGGTGCCACTGAACACATTCGGTATACAAATAAACAAAAATGCTGTTGATAATTAAGACATAAACGTAAAATTGGAGGCTACCGGCTACCGCACAGGACAGGTGTTCGTGTTCATAGGTTGTAATTGTAGATTTTGCATTTAATTTGAAGCATTTTGCAATGTTTGAAGGCTATTCGTGATCAACATACGCTGCGACTGAAATATGCATCTCAAAGTCAGATATTTTCAGCGTCCAGTGATTCCATTTACTCCAAACATGCTTCACTTGATTATGTAATGCAGAATTGAAGAACCACGGAAGGTCTGTCCGCTCCTTTATTTCCAGTATTACTTCATATTGGCACCCATCTCGACTGGCAACAGGCAACAGCTACAGTTAACCATGGTTTGTGACCTCTAATGTCTGTAAAAAAAGAATACCATTGATTTATGCATTACGGTTTTATGGTCATCGTGAAGCAACGAAACTAAACTTTCGAATCAGTGCTTACAAAATAATAACTTAAGGCTTGTTTCAAATCAAACCCAGATTTAATTGTTATTGATAGATCAGAGATAGAAAATAATCTAGACATAAATGATCCGACATTAACAATTAATTAGAATTAGAATATACGTACCAATAATGGCGAAAGACACACTAGGTACCATCACCATCAAAGGGAAGCTTATCTATTTAGATTTAGACTGCTTTGAACTTTCATCATGAAACGATTTAACTGCCAACGTTGGTACCTAAACTAGCATTTTAAGCACAACTTACATTTACTAACGTAACTGATAATTTAATGTGACACGAAACATAATCAATCTATCGTCTTATAATCTTTTTCATTTGACTAAAGTACTAACAACTTACGAGAATCGGTAGGTCACTCCTAACTTCTAGACTACATGTGGACGAGCACATTTAATAATTTGTTAAATATTTGATCTCATGAACCTTTAAATGTTAAAAATATCAACAATTCCACCTACGGCAATGTAATGATAGTTTATGTGTAAGTTCAACAAATATGTACATATGTACGTATGTTCTATGTTTTGCCCTTTCTAATGACGTGCGTAGGTTGTAGGTCGCTACCTTTGTTTTCAAAAACGTGTAAAGCACATTTTGAAAACGTTGATATCACGTTTCACACTTTTTGAAAGCGTTAATATCTCGTTTTATACTTTTTGAAAGCGTTAATATCACGTTTTATACTTTTTGAAAGCGTTGATATCACGTTTTATACTTTTTGAAAGCATTGATATCACGTTTTATACTCTTTGAAATCGTTGATATCACGTTTCACACTTTTTGAAAGCGTTGATGTCACCTTTTAGACTTTTTGAAAACGCTGATATCACGTTTTACACTTTTTGAAAACATTGATATCACGTTTAACAGTTTTTGAAAATGTTAATATTACACTTCACACTTTTTGAAATTTTCATGGCAAATAACAGCGCAGCGATAAGAGTAAGAGTCAAAATCTATGTACCTTACCCTTTTGTTATTTCAGTTTTGTCCCTTTTTCTGCCTCAAAAAGTGAAAGCAACCGCTGACGTAACGGTTAAGCGTTCCTAACTTTGTTTTATTTAATTAACCTTATAAAAAATAACACATTATTTTTTTAAAATAATATACTTAATTGCCAATTGCGTGTATTCGTATTCCCATCATTCCCAGTTCTTCGTTTAGTGTTTACCGTTGACTGTTGCAACTTGTCGCCTTGCAGTTTTAGTAAAACAGTCAACAGTAACTGCCGGTTGCCCAGGTTTCCGTAATCATTATTATAATGCTTATTAAATAATGTTTAAAATAATGAAACGCCTTCAACTTGAGTTGCAACTTGTACATATGTATTCCCATCTGATGTCTAAATGAACAAATCTAAATTGAGTGTTCGTCAGTTCGTCAGTGTCACGAGAAATAATAATCAATAATAGGGAGCAGCCAGAATTACCACATCATATTTACCCAACCTTTGTTTAATCATTCTAATTCAATTAAAAGTTAAAACAGAGGAAAGAGGAAGGCAAAAACGTGATGCTTTTACCTTCTGTACGAACTAGAAGCTATAAAAATAAATGTAATTACAGCAAGTTTAGTGTTCAGTGCACTACAGGTGCCTTCACGTGAATCAAGAAAAGGCCGACGGGGACATAAAAAATAAAAAGGGAAACCGGTGGCAGGAAGAAAACAAAATTAAACCGGTAATCGTCAGACAATTTAGTTAAAAATTATTTTATTTATTTTTTCCGATGTGCATCGTACGATACGATTAGATTGCACTATCTCACTAGTCGTACATAGTTATTTTCGAGTTGATAATCTGTGATAGTGATAACTATAACTATCAATAGTAAGGATATTTTAGAATGTCTTGATTTAACTTGAATTACATAAAGATCCTCAACCAAGCCCAAGGGTAGATTTTTAATGCTTTGCTAATGATAATTACAACCCCACGGTTAATTGACCGTGACCGTACCATATACACACAGTGTCATGTCATGCAGTTGACAGTTGACCATGCTAAAAATATGTTGCAGGTATAATCAACAATGTAGGTGCATGTCTACGATATAGTACAAGTAAGTTGTAAGTATTGCTTCGCTATCCCAAAAGTTCAATCATCATCATTACATACGTAAAGTTTTTCAATTCACTAATATTATATATATAATATACAAACCTTCATTTTACTTTGGTCATATTTTTGTTCTGAATATGACAAGAATCAAGAAAAAGCGTATTGTAGGCAGTAGGCAAGGCATTTTATTCTTACGATTAGGTAGTTCGTTAGTATTTAATTATTTAACATTCAAATGTTGGGTACCAAAGAGTCAATCAGTTAAAAAATGAATAAGTATAAATAAAAGTTGTGCGTTGCTTTGTATTTGCAGATGACGGTGACTTGACTTGACCCTTGTTTTCGACGATGAGATGCTCTTTATGTACGTATGTAGGTCGTTGGTCGTAGGTTGCATCGAGGTAAAATTACTGTTTTTTAAGCTGTTTTAAATGTGTTCTTGTAGATTACTGTTTGGCTGATGTACTGTATGTTGTTTGTATGCTGGGATAATCAAGTAGATATTATTACATTCAGCATGCTAGCTGGGAGCGAAATAAAATGATTAGGTAGGTTACTTATTGTGTATTAACTCTTTCGTTTGTTATTTTTTTCAGGTTTTATTGCTACCTGAGAGTAGTATGTAATTCTGGAATAAGCTGACCATCCATGTAATGCACATGCATCGTAATTTGGTTAATTTCATTCCTAAGGGACGAAATGGATAGGTACGTATTTAAATCCTATACGTTGGCATTATATTTTAACATCAATTATATGTAATATAGATTTCGAACTCCTGAAAACAAGTTCCTTGTAGCTTCATTCATGGTAATAATTTATGTGTTATGTTTATAAATCTATATCGTTCAAAAGTTGTAGCCTGCTTTTTACATGGTTTCGAAGCGCGTCGTGGGTGCTCAGTACGGGCTTTAGAGCCTTTAGATAAACAGTTCAAATAGGTAATTGAATTTGTTTAAAAGGTAGATTATTTACCTGTCTTACTGCATGCAAAATTCCTTTATGGCTTTATCCGAAGATACCTGTATTCTGTTTCAGAGTGTGACATAACTGCATACGCAAGTAAAATGTGTTGAGTAGGAGATAATACATGATTTTTTTAAAACCGTTTGCTTCTCTTTGTTTTCGTTCATAATCGATCTGAATGGAACACCTTGCAGTTTACAGTTCAGTATTTTATTACTCGAGGTACGAGCAATAAAAAGCGATGGAACAATGCAATGAGCTTCTTCTGGTCTCGGTGAAATAATAGTTTTCATTGTGCAAAACATAAACATGACTTGGAAATGTTAACGTTTATTATGTAATGATTTTATTGTAAACTGTGACACACACTAATGCACGTTACTTCAAAACCAAAATAGGTAGCTATATCGTATATACTTACCACTTACCTATAGCTATGTATGTACGCAGTTAGTTCTTTCCAAAATTCAAGGAACACGAAATACAGTCTTACAGGAGTGCTTCGATTTGATTGATTCAATTGGACTTGATTAGCTACGGATTGGATTGTCGGTAAAAGTAAACTCTTTTGAACAGTCTAGTAATTGTGTATGTATATTTATCAACATGACTGCAGCACCAAATCAAGTAGGATTACCGTCATAATGTCTTATATTCCTTTAGCTTTGCTTTTACTGTAAGACTGTACATACATACGTAGACATAGACCACAGTCGAAGGATCAAATTGTCGGTTGATGTTGTTATTACTATTATTATTACTGTATAATAAAAGGCAGTATTATTTAATACATTGTAAAAACTGAAAATAAAAACTTGACTAGGCGAACTTTGAACTAACGGCTATCTCCAATTGCATCGAAATATCAAATTGAGTGAATGCAGAACGTGTTGTGCACCACTTTGCTTCCTACTCCTAGGGTGAGAGGAAGCAAAACGTTTTAAATTTTAATTAAACGTTGAGACATACTATCACGATACTACCGGAGGAGATCTTCTCCCACATAGGTAATTATGTATTAATGTTCTTTTTAGCATCAGAATATATAATCCAGAACCAGATTCTAATTGTACTTTGTAAAGCAAGTGGTAATTCCGACACGAGTGCAGTAAAGTTAAAGTTGCTGTCAATATAAATACCTAGTAGCTACATATATATCGTCAGCTTTTGGTTTGCAGTAATAACGTATCAATGCGACATCTGAAATATACATATGAATGATTATTTTGATTTTTTTTAATTGCCGTGCCGTATCTTCTAAATGCTTAATTTTATTTTATTTCCATAATTTCATCTCATCCTTTTTATTATCAGATCATGATATAAAACGTTCAATTTAATTTTTTAGTACCAATAGATTACCAAGCAGTACATATAAAAAAAATGGCGAATTTTGATTTTGATTTCATTTGACAGTAACTATTGTGAAGTTATCTGTGCAGTCTTCCATTTATGTAAATGCTGTTTGGGTTCAGCTAATGTTGTGAACCTTTCATTGATACTTCTTAGGTACTAAAAAAGTCTCTTTTATCTGATAATATCTGGTCTACATTCTGTTGAATATCCTGTCGGTTAAATATTTGAGTCACAAAATGTTACTTGTTACATAGTTAAATGTTGCATTTTAATTTTGATTTTAGTTTGAATAGTTTCCATCTGTACTGACTTAACAAGCTGATACGTGATGTGTACATATAAGGATAAGCTATATTGAATAAAACAAGACCGACCATGCATGACTTAGAGGATAAATGCTTAAGTCAAGATTTCAAGATTATTATGTAAGTAACATAGGTAGGTAACTAATAATTAATTTTATAGTCGAAAGTACGCCCTTTCCATGTAAAACTGATATGACAAAAATATTGATTACAAAATTAGAAGAATAGAAGAATTGCACATGTGTTCATGACTTGGTGCTCTGTCACTGTCTGTAGCCAGATCATGTGTGTAATGATTGTGATATAATGGATGAGCTAAGACTAAAGACAAGATCAAAGTTGATTCATGTTTTAAAATTTTCATTAAACATAGTTTTGGTTTATTATGATATGTTGCACTATATATATTCTACCATATATGTAAGTATAGTGCTACCAATGTTGGTTTAGTTTTGATTCACATGATACATAATTTTATTATGAGATTACACTAGACATAACCACATTGACATTAATAATTATATAATAAAATAATAATATAGTAATTGCAACCTGCATCCAACTTTTGCTGTTGTTGCTGTGCTGTAATTCCGTAATAAAATTCATATTGTTCACATTAACATTAAATTTTATATTTTAATACATGGATATCCTAGTCTACAGTAGCTCATTGCTCATAATGTGCCTAGTTAATCCTACCTAGGTAACTCTGTCGAGATTAACCAACTAATTTGTAACACTATTGTAATACTTCAAATTTCAGATCCCAGATTAAAATCTGACTATTGAGTGAGCTGAACTTACCTGTCAATACCTGCTTAATTGCGCATTGCAGGATAATTAAATTCTAGTGTACCAAGTAAGGTAAATGAAACCGTAGAGTGTAGCTACATGCATGTAAATATTTAAATCAGATTAAATGTTATATAACAGAATGATATTCTTATGACGTGATGCGTTTATAAGGCTCCCTATATGAATTTTTCTTTAGAATTTATTTAAATTGTGACGCATTATTAGGTAGGCAGGTATTACTGTAGCTATGGTGTTATGAGTTATGATGTTGGTCAGTATACTCAATACTCACTTTATCCTGTCATTTCTACAAGGGAAGAGTTCCCATCAGAACAAAAATAATAATAACTTCAGTTGTTAAGCCTGTCAGTGCGGCAACGAATAAGACCTGTAGGCACTGTACTATCAGTACTGATGTACTACTACAGTGCGGGAGTAAGTAACAAATAAATAAACCCTTGAAGCTTTGAGACAGTTATTGCCATTGCCAAGATTACTTACTTCACTTTTACGAAATCATTCTGGTATGATTTACTTATGATTTACCTACAATAGGTATGTGCAATTTGCATACGTTACATTGACTCGTGATTTACTCTTTTTTTTAACAATTATACAACATTTAAAACAAAGCTCAAAATTATTATATGACGAGAAAAGAAAATAGGATTAAAAATGAAAATGCCAAAGAAAGTGCATGCAAAACTTATCAATATACCATGCGAACAATAGTGACTGACGTATTGACTGTTCTCCTTCGTGTTCCCATAAGTACTGTACTGTTGCTTATACTTTCGGTATTCTCGTGAGCTTGTTGCGGTTAATTTTGTACATAAACGTTTTAGTTTACATCTTCATTTTGTTTAAATAGTAATTTGAATGAAATGCATAAATGCATCCGGTCCACAACTTTATTGTATATAGACGCCGTGCAAATCTTGAGAATCTCCTTAAGAACTGCATCGAAATTTCGAGTACGATTACAATTTGAAATGTTTTTTTTTCTAGAGCCTGGGACAAACACCTAAACAATCTAAAGACGCTGGCGCTGGCTTTCTTGTCGGAATGAACTGATAATGGGAGTGATAGTACATATGATAAGATGAGCTACGAGAGAGAGAGAGAGAGGTACCTTCGTTCATGAGAGATATAAGAGAGTGCATCATCCTTTCTTTATAAATCCTCTTCACGTTAGTCCGAAAGGCAAAGGTATTACAAGTCTGTTCAAAGTACTTACAATCATATATTTACTTTATCTTCACTGCCTTGTTTAGGATTCTTAGTGGTGGATGACTTGAAAATGAAATTGAAGTACGAGTAACTACACGAGATCACTGTTGGCGCCTGTACATGCATGTATGTATATGTGGCTTTGCTTTAGTTCTAGTTTCTTAATAATGCATTTATTTTGGTATTATCTGTATTACTATTATTGTAATCGTAATTGTGTGACTTTTTTATAATGATAACAGGAATGTTGTTTTCTTCTCCTTTGATGGTCCCTGCTGTCACTGTAGACACAAAGTGTGAGCCTATGTATTATTGTCATTGTTCAATGGCGAAGTAATAAG
>JAQFZC010002283.1:0-23918 GCA_034695205.1 Dicyrtoma fusca | reverse complement strand
ACAGGTTTGCCTACGCTCCCTGTCCTCGACGAACAATTTGTCCATTTTCCTCTTTAGGAAAATTCCAGGCGTATCTCAATAAGAGATGTAAATCCAGGTCCACCAGGTTCAACACCCCCGAACGCCATGGAGCCATTCGGTACGTCTTGAAACCCTGTGCACACTAAAGCCACACCAAATGCCAAGACCTGAGTCCAAAGTCGGCGGACAGAGAGCCAGGAGAACCTCACTCCTTGGCTGCCAACTTGAGACTCTGGGAGCCTATAGATACACTATTGAATTTGTGTTGTAGATGGTACATTTTTGTGTAGATTGGACATAAAAGTGTTGAAGCTATACAAATATGCAGCATCTACAACAAAAGTTCAATGGTGTATCTACAGGCTCCCAACTTTCCTTTCCCTGGGTGTGCTTTCAAGAATCCTGGTGTAAATACAATCTGTCCCAAGTCCAGCCTCTCCTAAGTTGCAATTTGCCCCGCAAGTCCATGCATGCTAACAAATGGATCATTGGATTTTTATGAGACAAATTGGAACTAAGCAGAGGCTGGACTTGGGACAGACTGCATTTTATTCATTTTACAGAGAATTGTTTTCAAACAAAATATCAACATAAATCACGCAACGTATTTCAAATGCAAGCTTTTGAGGAGCCGCAACATGTTTTCTTTCATTTTGTTTGTTGCTTTGCTAACATTTGTGTGGTTTAATTGGACTGCTTAAGGGTACGGCTTACATTATTTTTGTTAATTCATCGATTTAAAAACTGAGCTGTCTTTATGTCGTAGTACTTGTACATAATTTTACTAATTACCATAAAGGAATAGTTAGAACTATTACCATCATATTATTTTTGTTTTCCCTTTCATGATTTTAGCCTTAAAGCAAATGACTAAGCCAGTGCCCGCTACTTCTAGTCGTTCCTTGAGTTTATGAGCGATTGAAGTAAACGGACTGTAAAGTAACAATTGATATTAATAGTATACACACACCTACTGTAGTTGGAA
This sequence comes from Dicyrtoma fusca, assembly GCA_034695205.1. Lineage (NCBI taxonomy): Eukaryota > Metazoa > Arthropoda > Collembola > Symphypleona > Dicyrtomidae > Dicyrtoma > Dicyrtoma fusca. The sequence continues at coordinate 22,912 of JAQFZC010002283.1, read as the reverse complement.
GCTTGCAGAAATTACGTCAGGTTAATGTCTATAGCTGGCCTGTTGAAAATGTTGACTCCTCTAAAGTAAATGCTCACATTTTAATATAATTTCATAGGCTGAATATGCAAGCTCGTATCTTAGCATTATACATGTAGGAAAGAGGGCCAAGTGGGAATATTGACAAGTTACGTAACCACCCAAAGGAATCCGTGGAAGTGAGTGCAGGAATGGAACTGGAAATGTGTGGAGAGCGAAGAGCCTCAAAACCGATAATTGTCCTTCAATTGAAGCAAGTATAAATATTTGATACACGTCCAGTCCGGCTCTTCACTTCATATCGCTCGGGAAAAATTCGGGTATCCCGGTTGAGGACCGGGCATTTGGGTATGCCATTTGACAGCCGAACTTAGCCAACTATTTTCAACATACCTGTATGCATGACTAAAAGAACTGGGCCTTGCAAATATGATATTACACGAAAATAGACACATCTTTCCCTTTTTTCCAGTGCCAAATAAAATATTTTATACTCTTTTTTGTATTTCTTCTTGAAATCTATAGGCGCCTAAATTATAAACTTAAATTGCCTATTCCGATATTTTCAACTTTTTGTGCGGTCGAGTATCTTCTCAACCCCATTTTACAACAAATTCCCACGTTCCCCTCAATGTTGCCAACGCTCAAAATGCATGACGTAATTTGTAAAATGCCCCTATGCATGGAAGGTATTTGGTAGCTCTGAAAAGGGTTGACAGTTTTTCGTGGAATTTGCAGGAGTGCAAGGAAAGGCAAGGTTAGTTCCCTTTAGTCTATTTTCTACATCCAAAGAATTTACATTAAGGAATAAACTTATCGCAACTTCTCTTATTATTGTGCAGAAGGATGTTGGTTGCAGTTAATAATATAAAAATAATTTATTTATTCTTGGGTCCAGTTTGTTTGGGGTAGGAAGGAAAGCGATAGTGACTCTGATTGTTGGTTGTGATTAAATGTTACAAGTGGACAGGGCTGCGTTTAAGCACCTGGCAGACGTGTCTTTTGCGTATAAATGTGCTCGCTACTTTTCTGTAGGAAATTAATATTATTTCAGTTGTGGTGATTGTGAGTACAAGCATTGAACCGGTTCCGTGAACCGTAACCGGGAAACTAATCGCTTACGACTAAGACTGACAAGGGAGATAATGCCCGGGCTGCGGTCATAATTTGTTATGAAACAATGTGGTTTCCAGTATAGAGCATGTAGCAGTCAATTTTCAGTTGCTTTTTTCTTGGGAATTGCTAAGTTGAATCAACATTGGCAACAAGGAATGCTCCAAGGCTCCAAGTGCCTTGATTAAAATTATAATAATTACTTGGGTTACTATGGACTGCTGATTCTGAGGATATGATTGACACTGGTGTACTAAATACGGGTTCAGTAGAATATTTTTATTCAGTGTATCTGCCATGTTTGTTTCTTTATTTAATCATATTAAATTCAATGGGGAACTCCTTTAAAGGTAAGTGTTGTACAACTACTTGAGAATTTTGAATATTATTATATTCTACATGAATAGCCCATGTGACTGGCAGTAGGTTAAGATGCACAATGAGGCCTTATATGTACACACTCTCACCCTCGAATAATGTCTTTGACCACTTTTATTTTATTCTTTATTTTTTTTCTTTGAACACTTTTATCTGTAAGCACTAAAGACAGCAGCCTTCCTGCCCGCTCGCGACTTTGGCGTATTGCTTACGGTAATGCAAGACTCTTAACTATATTTTCAGACAAACTACATACTTGAGTACGAACAGAATTACTACACAACTACTACATGATTAAATATTAAATGGCAGAATGGGGGCAAGCAGAGTAGAAATAAAATCAATCTCAATTCAAGTAAATGCCCCTGTGACGTTCACACACTTTTCCCATTATAAAGACGTAATTGTTGCCAGTCAATAGGAATAGCTACACACGACCGGACCTTTACTTCTCAATCATTTCCCCATTTTACTCTACTCACGTACAATCCACACGGCAAGGTAAATCCTTATTATTCAGGGTCCAGCGTTGCAAAATTAAAAATTAAAATTAAAAATAAAAATTAAAATAAAGACGCCAATCAATCCACTCGTCGTACTTGGCTGGCGGAAAGGAAGAAAAAAAGTTGACTGCTCGTAATAATTGCAAGTGGTTGAAAATTGGCCCCACAGATGCAGAGTTCATTTGACCTGCACTGTCAATAGAGGCGTAGTGGGTCATTCGGTTGGGTCTTGGGCAATGGACACCAAGTGAAGCCAGAACTCATTGGACCAAGTCTAAACCCCACGTGGAGGGGCAATACAAGAACTTGATCAACTTTAATCAATACAATGGTCAGTTCCCTGTCTCATCCGCCCCTTTCGCTTGACAATTGATTGGGACTTGTTTTCCGGTTTCACTCCCGGACCGAACCGGACTGGTTCAGCCTCCAAGTTGTTCTTTCCCTGTCACACGCCAGCAGTTGCTTTTTCCTTTATTTTAAAATGCTGTCCTTGCAATGGAAGCAATTCTTAAGTATCGAGAGTAAAGCAGTGGCAGAGCAGTCAATTCATTCCCAATCTTCAATCACACGATTATTAGTACACAGTTAAATTGTAATCAGCCAAGTAATACCCTACCCGTCCACAGTAAGTGCAAGTTTCCCCTCCACTAACAATTATTATTCCCATAATTATTATTTTCCTTTCTACTTTGGTTAAGTGGGGCAGGGGCAGAGGTTGGATAATAATCATTGCCTAACACAAGTTGCTCAAGCCAAATTACCGCCAAGTCAAACCACCAGCTTATAGTAGCGATTCGGTGACCTGGGCCTGACCTCCAAGGAAATAATCCCCGTATCTTCAGTACATCGGAATCCTTTCTTTTTCCATTCATTTTTGTCCCCGTAGAGCATATACGCGTAAATATAACATGTGGTATAGGCTCAAAACGTCTGTATACTTTTAGCTCGCTTAACAACTTCCAGCTTTGGCAATCAACAACTTTTACAATTATCAACCGCCACCACGACAAAGACTTGGAAAGCAGGATTCCAGACAGGGCGCATATGTCAATGACTGGAAAGGAAAGTCAAGTACAATCTTGCCCATGCCCTGTCAACAATAAACATACCGCTGGTTAAAAGGCAAAACGACGCTCATCCATTATTCATTGAAAGCAAAGTGACTATTAAGAGAATACTTGATATGGATACGCGTCATTTTGCAGCTTAACATGCAGCCTGGGCGCCACGTTTCTTCTACGTACCTAATTTTGGATAAATGTGATTTTGCGTCTTACGAAAGTTACGTATTATAAAAAATCAGCTTTATGGCCAGTAGCACATTGCTTCTCATAGTTTATCGTTGAAAAAGGAAAAACAGTTTTGAAAAGAGTTTTATCACATTTTCCGTCCGATTAGATACGGTGGCTACATTCCCACTGCCCTTTCCAGTCTTTTGTTTCCATTGCCAGGGCGTATCTGTAGACGTAGAATATGCAATTAGGTCGTTAGTCATTATTGAGAATTGGCCAAGGCACTAGGAAATATATTCACATCTTCCCGAAATTCCTTCTGCGTGTAAAGGGAGAGTTTTCTCTCATTCTATAGTGTGTAGTAATTAATCTGATTAACCAATTCCGATTAGCACCCATGATAAAAGAAAACCTACCCACACATCACATAAGTTTAGCGTGTCAGCAAAGTACAAGAATAATAAAAAAAAAGAAAGATAAATGGGAACATGTACCTGCAAAAACAAAAATGAATTTACTTTTTTTTAGACCCCAACCCGCACCTACCCGTCTACCCGTCCACCTTACTACCCGAACAAAAGGGAAATCCACCAAACACACAGAGCATCCATAAATTACGTTAGCTCCACTTTACAACAAACCAAAAATCAACACGTCTCTTGCCCTCTTTTAAAATCCCAGTAATTATTTGACGTAATTTACGAAGGGCCCTCTAAGCAGAGCCCAGCATGCTGCGTTCTGTATTTGATGTCATTTGCAATGCTGACAATTTATTTGGTAAATGTTTGATATTTTTCATGTTGGACTCCGTTTCACGCATTCACCTTTTAGAAAGTGACTCGAGCGAACGTGCAAGCAACAGACCCAAGAAATCTTCCATCGCAGATTCGCACAACCATTAAATCATCCAACCAACCGCCATCACCAAATTACACCAACAACGGCAACGAGTTTCAGTTTTTTTTACCATCTCCATTTCAGCATCTACAAGCTTTCATTACTTCCACGAGTTAATTACGGCGATCATGTGATAGTTCCTAAAAATGGACCACAAATTACACTAGTGACTTGCGTAAGTGTGTCCGAGCTTCCCCGCAGAAAAGTAAAAATAAACTAATTAAACCAAAAAGAAAAAAGGAAGAACGCAACCCTGCAATGTCAATGAGTGAACCGAGAAATAATTCCAGGAGCGGAAGTACAGGTGCCGGTCCGGGCCAGAATCCTTATCCGAATCAAAGCCAAAACCATCCCCAGCAACTGCATTCAATCCCCCAGTCAGTGCAAAGGACAAATAACCCGCATTTAACTAGCAACAATAATTCAACGAATATTACAACAAGGATTAGTGGAGCTAGTAATACGACGTACACAAACAACAGGAGCGAAAGTACAACCAATGCGAGTTGCTCAACCTCTGCGTCCTCGATCAGGTCCTACTCCGAGTCACCGCCACCTCCAATTGAAAAAACTCAAAATCTCAGTCAATACAACTCTTTAAATTCTCATCAAAACCAAAATCGGATTTTACTTTCCCCCGCCCCGAGTTTGACCTCTCGGACCTTCGACTTAGAGCGGGAATTCTCCGGAAATAAAAATACAAATGGTGCAATACACGAGTTCAAAAGTCAAAGTTCAAGCCCGTCCGTTGAAGACACAATTATTGCAAGGGGCGTCACTTACACTGCCGACCCCTCCGTTACCCGCCAGCCACATTTAATTCTGTCCCCGAGGTACCAAAGCATCCAGCAAGCCAATGCAAGTCAACACAAAATCCACCAACAAAACGACCACACATTTCAAGGTCATCCTGTAGGTCAAGGTCAGTCCGACGACCTTTTAACAGTGGACGTTGGACAGTACGAAAATCAGCAGAAGCATTACCGAGCTCAGCTGCTTAATCAAAACCAGGTTGAAAGTGCGACGCAGGTTGGGGCGCAGGTTGGGGCGCAGGTTGGGGCGCAAGGCGGCGCCTTTGTGAGCGACGACGAGGAGAGCCTTAGTTTGGTCAATAATTACAACTACAGTCAGTATCAGCAGCAGCAGCACTTTCAAAAGAACCAATCCAACCCAACTTACTACAAAGTTCAAAATCAGAGCCGTGCGGGTGTTTTAGCGCCAAATTCAAACGCCAATGCAGGCTCCGTCAAAATGATGACGAGGCAAGGCGCGACGGAGCGGGAGTCGACGCCGCCAAGTTTGAAATCTACGATAATTGATTTGGACGATGAAACGTTTCAAGGATTGAAGGGAAGGGGTGACAGTCCACCCCTGCCGGTAAATTTTAAATCTAAAAGCACCTATTTAATACAGTTTAAATCCTATTTAAAGGTAATTTGTTTTTGTAAATAAAAATACATTTTATTATCTACAATTTTGTTAACGACCAGCATATTAACGGCTACGGAAAGTCCTTCCGCCAGCGTTACCCCGCCCAAATGGGTCCCCACGAGCTCCATCACCACGCCGTCCTGGACGGCACTCGAATATTTCAAAATACGAACCAAACTCAAGTTGAGCTGCAAAATCACCAGCAAACGAATCACACTGCAAGGAAACACGTTCAATTCTCCCTCAAGGACCGCTACTGCAAAAGCAAGACGTATCTGGCCCCCGGCTTAACTCCCATGGACGCCCTCGTCCGAAGCTTCCTTGGGAATTCTCCCTTGATCAAGGAAGTGCTGGACAGAAAGCAAACGCAGGTGGGATGGTCTTGGGCGATATTCGTGGAAACATTTCTGAGGTCAATCAGTGCCGTGTCCTTGGCTCCGAATCCGATAAGCGGTGCCCTCATTTGGACGGCCATGCTCATTGCCACTCCGCTGGCTGCGACGCTCGGGAGCTTAGCTCTGCTGTCGGGGATTCTGACGGCAATCTTTATTGTGGAGATGCCATTGGAATTAGTGAGAGGAGGCGGCTTGACCTTCAATTGCTATTTACTGGGCACTGCCATCGGGGAGTTTTCCGGAGAGGAGGTCTGGAGAGATCGCATGGACATCTTTGGCGTGACTCTTGCACTTGGGGCCGCAATGTAAGTGAGGCTCAATTGTGAGTTCAATTCCTGCTTCCAATAAATTAGTTGCTACGTATCGCCTACGAAGAAGCCAATTGAGGCAATTCCTCTCATGTGCTATTAAATAATTGAATAATTAATATTTATAATAAATTGGCAGTGCGTACATACTATGAGTAGTTTCATTGCAGCTTGGTTGCGGGTAAAATTAAATCAAGATTTTCTGTGCAGAATTTTCGTTTGCTGTGGCCTGGACGGGATTGTGAGTAAAAATGGAAGGACACGCTTTCACCTCCTCAACTCCCCTTTCAACCTCACCGCCCTTCTCTACGTCACCTCGGGACTGGCGGGAATGTACAAGCCGGGAAACTTCCCAGACAAAGCCCCTCCCTTCCAGGGCATTGACCTTCGCTTCAACGTGGACAATAACAATTTGAGCGTCCCTTCAGGGCCTCTTTCAAGCGGCGGGAAGCTTCTCCCGGGTAGCAGCGACCCTGGACATTATGGGAACAGTGACGACTATCGGGGAATTACACTCTTGACTCTGAATAAGGGTGGCTCTGGGGCCGGGACTGGCTACGAGGCAATTTTGACAAATGACACAAATGTCAACAACACTGGGAATAGAACGAATGTGTGGAATGGGACGCTGTGGGAGGAGCCAAGCAGCGGCGGCTTTGAACGGCCACTCGCAGAGAGCGCTAATGTGACGGTGGATTGGGCGCTTGTGGTGCGCGGGGTTCTGCTCGCTCCCTCACAAATCTACGGAACGAAATCCTTGTGGTCGTCGGCCATTGTGTACGTGGCCTGGCTAATCTTTTCCCCGATTCTCTTCTGCCAGCAGGTCGTTGGGGCTGCCATCGGGAATCTCATTGGTGAGCCATGTTTCGTTTAAATGTCAGAGGCATGAAATTAAAGCACTTGCGCACTGTGTTGGGTGTTTTGAGTTTGAAAATCAAAAAGTTAAACTAGTCGCTCAAAACGGAGAAATTACATGAATATTTTCAAAAGGTGCAAAATGACTTGGGTATTTACATATTTCTGAAAGGTAGACAATGAATTATTGGCATGTTTTTGAAAAGTTGTAAAATGTGTTTTCAAATAATATTTTTGAAAATGTCCGTGTTTGGTTGACAGGAGTTGCGCTGGACGAGGCTCCGTACACGACCCTGTACAGTGGCGGCTGGGCCTACAATTCGCTTCTCACGAGCTCCGCCATTGGCGGACTCTATTTCATCCTCAACTTCAAGTCCTGGCTCCTGTCCGTCCTTGGCTCGGCCTTGAGTGCCCTTTTGTTTGCTGGGATGCTCAAGGTCATTTCAGAGACATTATTATTGTTAATCTATCCACCAAAGTGTATGCATGGTATTTAATATTTTATTTTAATTCTTGAGCAGGCAAACCTGCCAACACTGGGAATCCCCTTCATGCTTATCACCTGGCTCCTCCTCCCCACCACGTTTAATTACCAGGAGGTCGAGGACACCAGTTGCCATGGAAACAAGCAGGGGGCCAACGGGGCGTGGAATGCAAGGACTGCAGAGCCAATGTGTAAAAAGTGGATGACACTTATGCCTGTCCCCGTCAGCCAAGTTCAAACCCCGGAAGTGCATCTCGTCGAACATTGGAAAACCCAGAGGAAAGGAATTGCACGAATAATTCCCGCCATTTCCAAAGTGTCTGCAGCCGCGGCGGAGCTTCATATTTAATTAATTAACTAACCAAGTATACAAATTATCAATTATCTTTCAACAAAATCCACACAATGCAAATTAACTTTGGGTACTTATTATAAATTTGCAAAGGGATTCTTAAATAGACAGTTAATGTACCTAGGTGCCTAATTTTGAGATACATATATATTCTACTAATTTTACCCATGTGACATATTGTGCAAGGATAAAAGCTTGTATTTGTATAATAACTAATAATAACTGTTTAAATTATTATAAAATTACAATTCATAGAGTACCGACATACCTGCAATAAAGAAAATATATCTACTACTGAGTAGAATAATTTTGGCACTAGCTTTTAAAAGTTGTTTACAGGCTATGGAGATGGCAGTGTACCTGTAACTGTAGCTATAAAGTTGTGCAAAATATTTTCGGTGTACTCGTATAAATATGCAGACAAACAAGAGCTTAAAAGGTAGTAACAAGTCAAGTCTTAAGTATACTTGAGTTTCTTGGTTTTAAAATAATGTAGTTAAAGTATATTCAAGTACCGCCATTAAGGTTTCTATTAAGTTGGATATTTGAAAGAGTTGTGGATTTCAAGATTAGTAGCCCGTCAATGATTATTGTTACATAATTTAATTTCTATGAGAAATTAGTTATTATTATTGATTGGTTTAACAGGTTAATAATTGACACTAATGTGAATAAAGTAAACCCATCCCAATAAACTCAGTTCGGCAATAAAGATGAATGGCGTATTTTGATAGAAATATTTTTGGCCTCAAGATTAAATAACGAAGATGACGCAGGTAGGCGCAGACGATCGTGGCGATGGCGATGAACAAGAGGCCGTTAAGATTGTCGTCAGATTCCAGTGGCTGCTCGTGTCAACATTGTTCGCATTCTCAAAATTCAGAGAATTTATTTTCCAAGGAATTTACTAAAAATATTCTCGTAATTTCATAACATTGCATTGCTAGCAATAATATTTTGTTCGTCGTTAGACAATATATATATTTAAGGAACTTGTGATATTTTGAATAAAATGTTGAAAACAGGAATTGTAAGTTTATGAGCTGGACTACTGGAGTAATACTGGCGGAGTTTACACGGAATTAGAGAATACACTTGGAATTTTGAGATAATGCCAGGAACTTAATGGGATATTTTAGAAACCAATTCGCAATTCATTTGGAAGCTTTAAGATAAAATTGGGAATTTGACAATTCAGGGGGAATTTTTGTCAACTTTTATTTCCGCGATGACAATCTGGCGTAGAAATTTAATTCTCTGAAATTGTTTGGATGCTGAAGTAATCAAAGTGCAGTTGTACTACCAGCCTGAGTCAGCAGTCAAGGAATGCACATTTTTAGATCATTTACCAGCATGTACATAATTGGGAGACGAAAAGAAAATGCCAAGTTGGTAATTTAAAGGAATTTTAGTGAAAAAGAGCAAATTCCTAAAATTCCTTCTAATTTCTGTTCACTGGAAGCAAAAATCAAAACTTGAGGAAATTGCGAACGTAATGAATTTGGAAGACAGATTTGGAATTTATTGTGAGATTGTGTTGTGTGATTGTTAATATGCAATCTAGTAGATAATAAAAGTGAATACAGTAAGTTAGGGTAGGAAAGGTAATGATCTAGAAATAAATAGGAAATGAGGAAATAAATTAAAAACCCGGCGAATTGACAGGGTTGAGTAATGAATAAACTACATGTACCAAGTTGTCAATAAATAAATGGCAAGTTTCAAGAGTAATTTATTTTAATAATTAAAAGTTAATTATTATTACGCGTTTTACACTGCCTTTGATTTGAGCCAGCCCAAGTATTTTTCCATTTTCATAAAAATCCCCGGGTAGCCCGTCTGGCCGCACCGGACCCCACTGGACACGATGCCAATGACATACATGTTGTACTTTCTGCATTTGCTCTCTGTTGTGATGAAGGACAGCGGTCCCCCGGAATCCCCGTCGCAGGTCGCCGTCGCCCGCCCTCCCGCGCACATGTGCGTGTCCAAGATCGTTAGGTTATGGGCATACATCTGCCTGCACGTCGCTTGGTCCACGATGTCCACCCGCGCAAACTGCAAGATGTCCACGACCGTCCCGTTCTCCTGCGTAAAGCCCCAGCCGCTCACTTCCGCGTGGCCCGCGCTGTAGTTGAAATTGACCCCGGGGAACTCGGGCGCATGTGCACTGCGTGTGTATGTAATGGGCGGGTCAATTTTCAAGAGAGCCACGTCATTGTCTATAGTGTCGTGGAAATTCTCGTGCATAATTATTTTGGTCACTTTCTGAGGCACTTCCGTGGGGTCCCAGCCGAGGCGACTGTACTCCCCGGTGACGGCCACCACATTTCTCGGGTTTCTGCGGACGCAGTGGGCGGCTGTGACGACGTATTTCTCATTGTAGATCGTGCCAGCGCAATGGGTAAATGTTCCGTCTCTGAAGAGGATTATCAGTCGAACCAGGTACGGAAACTGACCCCTGGCCGCATTTTGACCTCCAATGACCCTCGGGCTCTGCACCCAACCCTCCACCTCCACACCTCTCGCAACTTTTGCCACTGAAACATTTCCTTGCACTGCTGCAAGTTTATAAGAGATTAGGTTAGGGGCTCTGCACAAGTTAACTTTGCAAGCGACGAGATGGGTGACGGGGTGTGAGTCACTTGAGCTAGAAGTGCTCCAATATTTCCTAAAAATGCAGACTTAATTTATGCAAAGCTGGAATAAACAATAAATACCTAACTGTATGTGACTACTCATTGGTTAAATACTTATTAAGTACATAACTCACCTACATGGAAAACCTGAACGAGTAAAATGAAGCTACTCTTTAAACACATTTTAGTTGAAAAAAGTTGAACTATTACCGATTATTTAGATCATCAATTTCATCGTGTCGTTGAAAATTGTAAAATAGTCAGCGAGGCTTAATTTCTTTTTTGACCGCCGTGGGCGCTTTCTGATTTCATCAACCCGCACTTCAACTCTTTTACTATTAAGTACTTTACTTTACTATTAATGGATCAATTGTTGTAACAAAACAACATGGTGCATGTAAATATAATTACCCACCATAGGAAAATATGAAAAGAATAACTGTTTTCTAATGTCGTATTTAATTTTCCACAGCTATTATCCACAGATATTAAGATTTAAGGCCAAACACATTATGGATATAAATGATTTTTCGTTTGTGAATGTACTTTATAGTGCAGCAATATAATCGCTTAATCACTGGTTCACTCTTTACACTGTAATTAAAGGCTACGACCCAAGATATTGTTTTGCCTAAGAAATAACCGTTTAGCGGTTACAGTCGCAGGCTTACTAAACTTGAACTTCAAGGTTGAATTTACTGCATTAAATTACATTTAATTATGTTATACTATGAAAGTTAAAATTACTGACAAGCTCATTCATTAATTTGTACCTTAACAATGTAATGTACGGGCTCATAACGCTCGAAACAATTAATTATTTCATTATATAGCTAAGCATCTCATATATACTTTTTCGAAAATCCCGTAATTACCAGTCAATTCTTAACAAACGTACGTATATTCATACAGTAACTAAACAAGAATGTTGTTTATAACCTTCAAAAAGACCCCGGAGCTTTTAACAATAAAATGTCAAAGACGTTAACAATCGTATATAAAACTAATACTAATGGAGGTGTCTGACTTAACTGGGTAAATAACAAAAAAATCTAAATAATATATAATTTACTACTTTGGTCAATAATGCATGAAAGAATATCACTATATTATTATTTATAATGATAGTAACGGTAACAATAATTATTTTCCAATAACAACGCAGCAACGTAGCGCAGTACATAACTCAAAGGATCGCTGTGAACATAAGATTCTTGCAATCTAGAAAACAAAATAGTAAATTACATACAAGTACGTAGTAACTTGGTAACAATAATTAGTATTCATTAATAATTATTAGAAGTGTTTATCAGTCGTAATGGTCGTAGGAACTGTTGATTATAGACAGCAAAATGAGTAATATGTAATAATATATTAAAAATTAAGGATTTCCATATAATTTAGCACAGGCCGAACTTCGGGCCCCCGAAAGATGGTAAGTCATTCCATAACTGGACTTGAAAGATCTGCAACAATGCGGGCAGCTATACAGCCGCTGGTTTCCCGAATGGATTTTCAGATGGGTTTTCAAATTATTCTTCAAAGTGAAAACCTTTGCGCAAATCTTACACGGGAAACCTTTGACATCGACTTCTTGACAGGGAGGCTTACAAACAGTCTCCGTTTTCTTTTTCAAATTATTATCAATTTCGTCCTGAGCCTCGATTTTGATTCTATGGGAAATCTGGTGCTGACTCAACTTCTCGTTGGACACGAAGCGCCTGGGACAGCTCTGGCATTTAAATAGTTTCACGTTAAAAAGGTGACTTCGACTTTCGTGAAAGTCTCGCGAAAACTGCTTCCGAAAGACTTGAGGGCAGAATTTGCATTTGAATTGTAAAGAAGATAAAGCATCCATGTCGACAATTTCTGGCTTAGATTTTATATTCTGGTCCGAAATTGGATTATAATTTTCGATCTTCGAAACCGTGTTTGGCTTCGGCGACGCAATGCTACTTTCGTTTTCATTTTTAATTTCATTTTCAAGTCGTATTTTCTTCTTTAGGTCCCGGCATCGACCCCGAGTTTCATGAGCATCTCGATTTTGTTTCCATGCAAAGTGTTTCCGACATAGATTGCAACTGTATGGCTTTTCCCCAGTATGGACTCGTTCGTGAGAAATTAATTCCGACAATTTTCGTTGAGGCTTGTGACAAAATTTGCATTTAAAGCGCCTTTCTTCCGTCCGCTTTGGTTTTTGCTTGATTTCTGACGATTTCAACCCAGATATTTTACGGTTTTCGCTTGATGTCTTTTTAATTGAATCCTTAGAAGGAATTGTTTTGATTCGATTTCGCCATCCTCTTTTAGAAGGTGCGACGTCTGCTGGTGCTGATACTGGAATGTGTGCATTTGCATCGGATGGGCCTGCAGAATTGACTTGATTTTCCTTCTTCCACTTCTTCGGCATACGGCCCTCGTTTATCACAACACTGAGTTGGATTAGGATTCTGGGTCGCGAAGATAAACTAATAGTGTTTTCAACCAAAGATTTACGTTTGTTTTTTGGGTTTTTTTTACTACAAATTTTTTGATGACACGTCCAGGACTGTTTCGAAGCAAATCCCTTGGAGCAGTAGACACACTGATATGGCTTCTCACCCGTATGTATTCTTTCGTGGCCACGTAAGGCAAAGGTATCTCGCTGGATTCTGTGGCAAAATCGGCATGTGAGAGGCAATCCCAAATCTACCAAGGGCTTCCTTCCCCGCTTTTTCTTCGGAACCGGACTGGTGAGCTCTTCGGCCTTTTCTACTGCTACTTCCTCATTTTTCCGTCTGCCAACTTTGATTTTGTAAACACTTTTCAGATTCTGGCTTTCATTTGGGTTTTCTAGCGGCTGGGGCAGTCTGAGGGAGAACGAATGAGGGTCGTAAAGAATGGCTAGTTGGCTGTTGAGTAATGCTTGGTCTTTTTCGTCCATTTCCTTCGGGTTTTGGTTTCACAGTTAAAGCCCTGCGAAAAAAATTACAACACACACATTACTACCGAATGTTTTGCACGACTAAACGCTAACCACGTCTTCCAGTCATAATCGTCGTCAATAATTCCCCTTCCATGATACGTCGTGCCCACAGGGTAGTGTAGGCTGCCAAATAAATAATTGTCAGTAAATTATTATTACAAAATTAGGTAGACAATTCCTGAGAATGTAGATATGTTAGAAATTATGAACGTTAAGCTGTAAGTCAGTACCTCGGCTAACGTCATATCGTGTGCTTGCCTGTAATGGTGTCAGGGAAAATTGAAAACACATTCGTTTTGTTTTTAAAAATCGTAAAAAATGTAAATTAAACTAACTGCATTATAGTCTAATTTTTAATACAACTTAATAAATAAGCTAATTTCTATGATCATGAACAATCCTTTCCGAAATATTACATAAACATACTATATACTCAAAGGGAGATACGTGAAACTACTTAAAATTCAATAATTCTATGCGAAAAAATGAAGTAAACACATTCAATAAAACACAAATTCAAAATACATAATGGCAATCGCAAATTTTGAATGGCATGTGGTTAGTGAGTTAGTGACTAATGTTTCTGGCAATACATACAACATAATAATTTCTAGCTTCGTTTTTGGTCCTGAGTCAGTACTAATAAATATCTGCTTCTATGCAGAAACTGACAATAAGAAATAAAAAATTAATTTCATTATCGACATCGATGTTAGATACGGAAAGTCATAACTATTTCATTGTTGACAATTAATTCCTAGGATATTAAATTACCAATGAGCTTAAAGTTGAATGTTTGACTCGAATCTCGAAAAAACAAATGAGCGGGCAAAGTGGTAGGGAACCGAGCAGTTAATTGCAACTGCAGGTAACAGGTGATAGATTGCTGGTTGGTAGGGCCGACGGAGGTCACCAGTCACAGACCCACAGGTGCAGGTCAGAAGGTCAATTAAACATTCTCATACACAGACTAGCTCTCGTCAGTTGTTGTCAGTATCAAGTGTCGGCATACACTATCCCTTAGTTTTGAATTTGAAATGTTCAACGTTTGACGTTGAAGGGATTTTAATCCACCAGAAATCGGTCAGTATCTTGAGTCCTACGGGCCTACGGAAGCAAAATCAAAAATAGGATGTCAGAACTCAGAACATTAGCATGCTTTGGTCAAGAAATGATTATTACAATTATTAGTACTCATTTTCTGTAAACTAATTAGTTGCTAGTTGTTTTGTTAGGAAGCAAAAGTTGAAAGTCAATTTCTTCCATGCATAATATGTGAGTTGTACTTCATACTTGAAGAGAAAAAGTACAAGATTGCTCGTGTAAAAAATAAAATAATAATAGTTTTGCATTTAATTTATCACTAGACTTACCTGAAATAATAATAATTTATATAATTGTGATCCACAGTCACACTTTCAACTTTGAAGCAATCGCCAGTCACCAGTCAGTCAGGTCAGGTCTTTCTGCCTGCTTTCTTGAAGAACAGATGACAAATGATTTTTGAAAAAATAAAGACAAACAGCAGCAAATCCTGTCGAGTCGAGCTCGAGACGAGACCACGAGACTGCAGAAGTGCCGACTGCCGAGTGAGTGAGTCTTCAGTCGACGAAGTGAAAAAATTGTGTTAGAATCCCCCATTCAAATTTCCAGATTCTTCCGCCGCCTCCCACGCGGGCAAATTCCTGGTATTAAGTACACACCAAAAATAACCACATCTGTATCTCATCATAACTGCACCAAAAGTGCCGAAAAGTGAGCCCATTTTAAATCATTACAATTTTTAAACATCGCATCATAATGGTGTGTTTTGTTTTGCAGAATATGATGCGAATATGATGCGATTTTAATTGGAAATATTTTTAAATGTGTTGTTTGCTTATGAAATATTCTCGTAATTTTTTAAAAATGAATTTATTACTAATGTTTTCTCAATAACTATTATAAGTATACTAACTATTTAATAGGCCTTTTCTATATATCGTTTTCATACAACTTACTCGCATTTCATATTTTTTGCCATCGCATTTAAATACCTGAGTCGAATTATCAAGCAATTCCCATACAATGGTACTTACTTAAAAAGCATGAAAAACCTCTTATCATCATAATCTTATATGCATTTTGTACGTAATAATTCGTTTTTATCTCATCTTAAGCCCATCATACTGGCATGATGCGATTATGATGAGGAAGCTCTTAAAAAATACATCAAGAACTCATCTTAATCGCATCCTAACCCAAAAAACCAGCATGATGAGGTTATGATGCGATCCAGATGTTTCCAGGACTCATTTTTAATGGCACTTGGTAGAGTGTACACTACCAAAAACCATTTGTCCCGATGGATCGCATCATTCTGCCCAAAAAGCGAGTCCATTTTTAATAGTTATAAACTCATCATTATGATGAATTCTTGTCTCATCATTATGATGAAGTCCACATTTAGCCTATGTTAATTCCCTATTCTATGAAGATACTTCATCTGGAGCCGATCTGGTTCCCATCATTATGATGCATTCTAACCCATCAAAATGATGCGGTTTTAACTATTAAAAATGGACTCACTTTTTTTATGATGCGATCCAGATGTGGTCATTTGGTACAGTGTACGTGAATTGTAAAAGTGCACTTGTCACACTTTTAGTCTTCCACCGTCAGTCTGCCCGTCAATCAGAAATGGGACATTCGTCAATTACGCTTCCAAGTGACGAAGTGGAGGGGGTGCAAAACCTACTAAGTTGCATGTTAAAGCATATGATCATGATGAAAGGGGGGAGGGGGTTCAAAATTCCGAGTTTTTGTAAACGTAATTGATGAATGCCGAAGGCGAAAGGCCCTTCGTCATTTATGTACTACTGTCAACCGCACTGGCTTTAAGGGCAACTGCCTTAAGTGGCGAACCATTATTTTATACCTAATTTAATTATTTGTTAATAACAAATTATTACTAAAACTTAACTAACACTAATTTTGGTAAAAATTACGTTTTGTGATTTCATCTCCGTACTCCGTAGGACAGTTAACCATACCAAATCAAAGTAAATTATAAGGTGGTATAAATTGTAAACTCCAATAATGCTGCATTATTCAAAAAATTTATGTATTAAAAAGTGTAAATACAAGTGGCAACGTGTCAGCGCCTGAAAGTTCCCTCATGAGGCGGACAGATGCGGACCAATGCGCAATGGTTGCAGCTATGCTAACCGGGAATTTTAAAATGATCTGCATGCAGCATGGCTGGCAACTGGCAACCATTGGTTAAGAGTCCAAGTATTCATTTATTCACGTAATGAGGGAGCCTGCAGGCTGGCCCGTCACGTGTCTCCACGTGTATCACTACATTCACCATTAGCCACAATCTCCTAGGGTCAACAGACCTAACTGTGACCTTCTCCTTGGATGTGGCCACCCATTTTGGGTTTCGTTGGCTTTTCACAAGGGAGGACCGCTTTACGGATTACCTTCTTTAAATAATTAGTTTTACGAGGAAAATGGAATTTAGGTGGAATCCCTAGGTGTGAATTATCAGTTATAATTTAGCGTAGGATGGGTATGTGCTCATAATTGCGGTTGAGCTGATAATTGTGGCCACCCAAGGTGAACGCAGACTCATTTTCGATCCTGTTTTATTTAAATTGTGACGACCAGAGTTATGGGCATGCACTCTAATGAATTTATCTTGGTTATAATTTATTTATAGTGTAAAAGGTTTTTGCCAAATATTTTTATAACTATTCTTCCTCACTGCGAGTTTAGCAGATGCAAGGCTTTCTTTGTACATCGATTATCCCGGAGTTGACCCTTTGATCATCACATTTAATGGGCCGAGAGTGGAGCCGGCTATGGGTTTTAACTATCATGGTTTAATTACTAAAAATAAGTTGAGCAAATTAGTGTCTAAAATTGAATTTTTGCCAAGCCCCAAAAACGCACAGAAATTAGCGACTCAGAGTATCTATGTATGTATAATAAACCATTAGATTATTTTTATTTTGGAATTATATTTTAGGCTCTACAGTCCATGTATTTGTGTATGGTTGTGCTTACTAATACTTTTAATGATATAAACGACGAGCAGTGGTAAATTGCATACTTAATAATATATGTGATGATGTTTCTAACCATTATTGACTGGAATAAGTTTGCAAGGTACTGCTACAAAGTATTCTACTTTTTTATTCTTATTATTATCCACTAAATATTTATTTTCCCTTAACCAACATCCGCCTTAACATTAAAACTAAATTGGCTTACACATTGGTTGGATCCTCTCATCTGGAAGTGACACTTGTTTGCGGTGAAGCAGCCAGCGTGTAGTTTAGTGGAGAATAAACGTCTGTACTAATTATGGAGCAAAACAGATAGAAAACTACCAACCTGATTGCTATTGCGTCACTCTTCGCTAACTTTACAAAAAAGGTTAGCAGGGTGCAGGGCCGGAACGTTATCACGAATCGCAAGAGGCAAACTAATGGGCCGCAATCCACTACCAAACATCTTTTTCCCCCACAAATTAACAAACTTAATTTTAAGATTCACTAAAAGTGCAAAAACAAAGTACACTGTAACTAATACGGTAAATGCGATAATGCGTGTTTTAAAATTACCAGATGTCACAAGAGCACTCTTTTCAAAGGTCACACTGTCATATGTACACAAGCCCTTGAAAAATTCCAAATGTCATAAACGATAATTTTTCATAAGTGTAGGGCGTGGGGTTTAAAAAGGGCCAAAGCGATCATCCGCGTTATTATTAATATATACGGCCCTGATATTTTGCCATAATTAAAATGAGTTCTTGCCAACAGGTAGATGTGACAAGTGGCTTGTGTCCTACACTAATTTGTATCCCTCTACGACGGAGACCTTACCTACCTCCTGCTTACAGACACGAACAGTTCCGCAAGCTTTACTTGAATCCTGAATTTAATTTTTTTTATTAAATACAAATGTTCATATAAGGCACGGCACAGAGAGCATTATTTCTTTTTCTTGAGCAAGAGTCGGTTTTGGCAGGAAAGTGGTGGACGGGAGAAAGTGGAAAATGTTTGGGAAATCAAATAAAATGTGTTTGTGGATTCTTCTCTTTGCAATAGCACTGACGGAAGAAATGGCGGGGGCTGATAGTCGGTGTGGCGGCGTCCTTGAAGCCTCGGCGGAAGACAGAACTTTTTCTTACAAATACGAGCAACCCACGGATCGCTACGAAAGCTGCATTTGGACGGTGAACTCCCCCAACAGCACCTACATTAAGTTGACCGACATACGCACTCGCTTCCGACAGCCCGGCAACGTCAACAACTACATCTCCGTGGGCCACTTCAACGCGTCCAACTACGACCACCTCAAGGATCTGCAATGGAACAGACTGTAAGTTTACCAATGCTCACAAATGTCCAGGCGTATGCAAGTATTATTTCAAAACTAAAAAGAGTTAACTGTACGATTGCAGAAGATTTTCGGACCTGCCGCAGGCGCTGGTGGTTCCGGGGCCCGTGGCTTTCATCCATTTCGTGAACGTGTACGCGAACCCCGGCATGGGCCTCCGCCTGACGTACGCCGCCTGGGGCCCCGCCCTCCAGACGACCCTCAAGTACGACAACTACTTCCTCCAAGGCGAGTACGGCACTCTGTCCTACCCGCCCCAAGGCGGCAACTACGCCAACGACCAACGAACCACCATCGTCCTCAAGCCAGACCCGTCGCCCGGATCCACGCGTCCCGGACACACCTTCGCGTCCACCTTCTGGATCGTGACCAAGGACGTCCAGGGATCCGCCCACTGCGCCGCCGACAATGTCAACGTCTACGCCTTCGGACAGAGCGCCAACGCCTGGTACAAGAATGCCACGTAAGCGAACACACAATCTGTCCCTTCCTAGTTTTAAATCCCGCCATGTACACTCAATACCCTAATTGCTAATTATTAGTACTAATTAAAAGCATTTCGAACAAGTCCAGCTCAAGCTCAATCCCATTTTAACAAAGTCCCAACGATCTACTTTTTAAACAACCTGTTTTTCCTCAACTCAAAGTGTAACTAGCTAGGCACATCTTTTTATTTTAGAAAAAGGGACATCCACGCTTTACTCTCATTTTTCTTTTTCAGAAAGGCAAATAACATTACTACATTTTGAAAGTGTGTAAACACCAATTTTACTATACTTTTAAAACGTGCAAATAGCAGCAGTTTTACTGGTTTAAATAGTTTGTTTTTTTTAGAGCGCCTGAGTATCAATTTGAGGGGTTGTGGAAAATTGTAAAAGTGATATTTTTGGTTCGAGAGTGGGGAAAAGTGGTGGTTAGGCTTTTGTAAAAAGAGACGGGTAAGTTTGGTTGTTGAGACGGACACGGAACGGACATTAAATCGGTGGCTGTACTTGCTTGAGAATGTGTTGAAGCGAGGGTGTTGGACTTTTACAACTTTTGCTTCTTAACCCAGGATCAAGCCCCACTCTGCGTCTACGCCACATTAACAAATTAATCATCTCTTTTGTGTGTTTAGGTTATGCGGAAGTCCCAGCAGGTTTGGTGCAGACATTCACTACCCAAGATTGGATCCCGTCATAATCACATTTAAATCCAACGGAAGCGTTGTTGGTGAGGGGTTTGACTTGTGGTGGGCCAACAGCGAATTTGCGTATTTGAAGCTCAAGTTTCTAATGTCAAAGGAAAAGCAGAATAAGTAATGGCCAAAAAGGGTCAAGAATCTAATAAATACAGTCACTATAGCAACAACCAGCCCACCTATTTTAAATAAGCGCCAATGGCGCCAAAACAGAGAATCGCTCGCTTTTAATTTCCAAAAAGTGTCCAGGACCTGAAAAAAGGTGTATTTGTCAGGAAATTGTTAATTTAAAACAATAAGGCTTTTGCCAAAATTGGCCGTCAAAGAGAATGGTTTAAAAAAAAGTAAGCAAAACAAGCATATTTTTAAAACGACATTTTTTTTCAAAGTCACGGTTTTTAAATAAAAAACATCGGATTTTTAAAGCACATTGAATAAATAATTTGTCCTTTTCACACGCCGGACTTTCCCAAAAGGGGTCATTTTAAAAAAGGTATTTGTAGGAAAATACATAGTGGATTTTAAAAACCCCCTATTAAAAATGTCGCTTTCAAAGAGAGTCTTGCGCACATATGCTCAATATTTAAAAATCATTTGTTTGTTTTGAACGCATACCTTTTACACGCATCGGTCATTTTTGAATCCCAATTTAAGTTGTCCCTTTATCAATGTATATGCGTATAATTTATACCTGTCTACAGATTTTGAAATTTGTACTCACTCTTTTTGTATAAAAATAATTTGTTAATAATTTTGTGCGTAGACACAGCTAGGAATAATGCTCCCACAGCTGGATTGACCAACATAATAATTAATTGGAGCACCTATGAAGTTATGAATAAAAATGTTTCCAAATGACAGGTGGCAATAATGGAGGTAGTCGTAGCAAGCTAATTGATTTTTGGTAGCACTTTTCTTCTTTAGCCGCACAGCCCTTGCCTCCCCCCCCCCCCGTATCTGTACTCACTAGTTAAACAAGGTGCCATCTTTGTATTAATCCAGAAAACATGTTAATAAATTATTTAACTCTGCAGTAATCTACAGAAAGTATTACATGGAATATTACCCGGAACGGAATTAAAAAGAAAAGAGCCGTGTATTAACTACAAAACCAAAGGAATTTTATTCATAGAAAACCTTGTGTAATACGCTCTTGAGGACCTTAACTTAAATATTTTGCATAATAATACGTGTAATAATAATAAATACATGATGAGGGAAGTTGGGGGAAGTTGGGGGAAGGGCGAAGGGTAGGTTGGGTAATTGTGGTGGAGGGGCAAGCGTGAGTGTATTATAAGTGGCCTATGAGTATCACAGTATCACCATTGCACCCCATCACAATTACCCTCAAGTCGAGGTAAAATACTCGTGCATCATTATCACTGTCAGTTGGAGTTGTTTTATGTGATTTAGCGTGTCAAGAAGCATTCTCCAGACTGCATCTCGCAAGAGTCTGCACTCAAGTGGAAAAGCACGAAGCCTGCAGAAAAGACTGAAAAACAGCGAACAAGTTGGGCTTGCGGGTTAAAAAATGAGGTGAATGTAGGTAAAAAGGATTCTATGTAAATCTACGTTATAGTTATAACGATAGGGGCCAGCTTATAAAATTTCGATTCAGGAAAATCCTCATCTGTAGTGCACTTTAAATCCAGGATCACATTTAATGATCTACCCTGCTTCCTCATGTACAAAAACTTCATTAAGTCAATGCTTTTAAAACGTAATTGTACTACTAATAGACTGGTGACTCAGTATCCATGTCAGAAGTATCTAATTTTGGCCATTTGTAGTTTTAAATTAGCAAACACTATTTCAAGTTCAATTAATAATGGGCAATGGGCGTACAGCTTACATTAACTTTATTCAGCTGTGGGTCTGTAGCCATTTCGGTAGTTTCTGTTAGTGCAGTTAAGAGTAGAAAAGAGTGGTTTCACGAATCTTTATAAATACAAACAATTGTAATACTGGATTTCAGACCACCACCGAAAAAAGCAGAATGAGCAGGAGTTGCTGTCGTTTTGAAACCAGCTTAGAAATCGAAGGCCTCTCCAGAGCCAAGAGCTGCCCTCAAAAGGTCCCCAAAAATTACAATAAATACATCCGTGCTCAAGCCACAAAGATTTCCGATCTCATGCCAAGTGTGCCATCAAAAATTTTGAATAAAAACAACCTTGACTAGTCATTGGGAAAATAATATGAAAAGCTGATTAGGTAAGCGGCGTACTGCTTGAGCTACTACACGGCAAGGGATACCCGTATAGTAGGAAGATCAGGGCACTACTACGAACTGGAAACCAATCTCCAAACCGAATTTAGCTAGGAAGAGGGTGAGAGGGTGAGAGGGTGAGAGGGTGAGAGGGTGAGAGGGTGAGAGGGTGAGAGGGTGAGCGGGTGAGCGGGTGAGAGGGTGAGAGGGTGAGAGGGTGAGAGGGTGAGAGGGTGAGAGGGTGAGAGGGTGAGAGGGTGAGAGGGTGAAAGTAAACATCGGGAGTGTCTCAACTTGCAGGCGAACCCAGAATGGAAGGAGCAGCCGACACTCCCCGCAACATCTTTAGTCCCTTGAAGGTGAGAAATCTGTTGAAAAGGTCAGAGAGTGACCCCCAAATTCATCTTGCCACTGGGCAGTCACTACCATTTGCGTCCACGTTTTGTGCGGAACGATTTTTAAGGGTCGAAGAACGTCGAGGTGATGAAAGCAGTGCTGCCCTAGTCTAGTCAGACTAGACTAGGATGACTAGACTTGACTAGACTTTTCGACTTTTTTCGCCCAC
>JAQFZC010002282.1:0-23921 GCA_034695205.1 Dicyrtoma fusca | reverse complement strand
ATAGACTGTATGTATCCGTGCCGATTCGCACACAAGAAAAAAGTATGCGTATTTCCATTATTTAATTTTATAGCCTATTATCCACGGTTAGTGGTGGCCCTACTTTTGAAAGTACGTACATAAACATAATTATGCCTTTATTATTAGTTGAAAGTTTATTTCAAAAGAAGTGTAAAACAATAATTTCACGCAATATAACTTCGTCAGCTTCACACACTCTCGAGCCAAGACATTACGCGAGTATAGAATGGATGGAAGCCAACTTGCCGCTGGGCAAATTAGTCACGGAGATTTTATGTAAAATTCTCAATCTATCGATGATACAACCATAGCACGTCTAACTTGTAAACGTCTGACGTAATTCAATTCCTTTGACTACTCTAAAATGCTCTAACGAATTATTATAATCATTTCTTACAAGTTGGAAACCACCAACAAATCAAATTTAATATGCATGCATATTGAAAATGTGTTCACAGGCATTTTACACCCCGACGGCACATTTTCAAATCGCTTATTTGAGAATGCAGAAAATTAACCACCATAGTTTATTAACGAAAAGTTTGTAGTGCACACAAAGCAAAGAAGCAAGAAGCACACCGTCTGTCATTCCTATAAACGTGCCAAGGTTTTTTTTCCCGTCTTCGATACACTCAATGTTTTAGATTGGATCTGGAAACTATAAGAGTGTAAAGAAAAGCAGGGAAGCGGGCAAAGTCAAAGGAAAGGCCTAAACTAAAGGAATGATTTAGATTTGGAAACTTTTTGCAAAGATAATTCATTTGTTAGAATTCCAGCGGGGATGTCAGGAATTTTCAGCAAAGTCATTTAACTCAACTATGTATATATGTACGTTCGGTTCCCATACGCAGGGTATGGATATAAAGGAATCTTCTTCAATATTTAAAAAAAAAGAAAAGAAAAATTCCTAACACTGCATTGGAACTGGGACCGGTACTGGGACGGGTTCTGGTACATTGGAATTGGAATGGAACGGGTAGGAAATGGACTCACTCACATCACATCACATCGTTTGAATGCACGGGGGAGTGTGGCGTGTGGAATTACGGAGGATCCGAGGCAAGGAGAGTGCATGAGAATATTTACACTCTATAATATAAGCTGCAGCAGTAGAGCTTTGCGCATCAATTTTTGACGCAGCCTGCTAGTGCGTGTGTACCAGTCAGTCAGTGCTATGCCATATAGCTATATAAAATGAGATAGCTGTACACGTAGAGAGAAACATTCCAGAAAGAGCCAGAGCCAAAATTTGCGATTCTACATTTTTCTCGAGATCCATGGAATTATATCAATTTACGTATGTGTATAGAAACCATATGTATAGAGAGCGAGCACTGGATACTGGAGACTTCGTGCCTTGTGTTCCGAGTCCAACGCACTTTTTCCAATGTTCTTAATATAAACTACGCAGTAAACTTGTGGGTAAGCGTATACCTATGTATATGAAAGTGCGTAGGTCATATGGACCTTTCTGCGATGGTTTTGGTTGGGTTTCTTAAGGATGGGAGTTTCAACTCTAACGTCATGGAATTATGGAAATGATTTTTGAGCAATGTGTAAATAGCACATTTTTGAATTTTTTCAAATCGTAATTTCATGTTTGTACTTTTTTTGAAATGTGTAATGGTTCGTTTTGCTCTTTTTTCAAGTCGTTATTTAATGTAAGGCCATTTTTGAAATGCGTAAGCAGCCCATTTTGTACTTTTTTCAAATTAAAATTTCATATAAGGCCATTTTTGAAGTGTACAAACTCCATTTTCACTTTTTTTAAATCGTAATTTGATGAAAGGCCATTTTTGAAATGTGTAAACAGTCTATTTTGAGCTTTTTTCAATTAGTAAATTCATGTTGAGCTTTTTTGAAAGAGGCAGTTTCATGGAATATTTTTGTAAGCCGTTTTTTTAATAAGCCAGTCTATTCGTAGCCCCTGTTTAGTTTAGTTAAGCTTTTCTTCCTATGTAGCCTTTCTCTTATCGAACCCTTCTTCAAACGTCATATTTGTACAGCCCCTCTTCAAAATAAAGAATGGACACGAGCATGGTATATGATAATGATAACATAGAACAGAATATAGATAGCCAGCTAAAGCAAAAGGGAATATTTGTTTTTTATTCAAACCCAATTCTTTCTTTTATTTAGATAGGGGCTTAAAAAATGTCAGAATTTTTTAAAGTTACATTTGAGCCCCTCTTCCCTCAAAAGTGCATAAGCCGCCAGATCTGAGGGATGCGGGTAAGAGTCAACTTCACTTGTAGAAACTAACCGTGAAAGAAACCGAGGAAAAGTAAGATGAAAGAAAAGGCCGCTTTACTTTGGACTTTAGGGTAGAATAAGTTTTTGGGATTTGAACTTGAAGTTAAGAAAATATTTTTAGTAAGTATTTGCACTCGAGTTCAATTCCTTTGTCCACATATGTGCATAGGCATACATACGGAGGTACATGCTTTTTGACTTCATGAATGCTTTTACCGCTACAAAATCTCACCTAAATCGGTCTACTCTATCCATATGAATGCGGGGGAAAAGCTGAGGCAAGATTATCATAGTGCTCTTATAGGATCAAGAAAATCATTTGTCTAATTCCCTGCACTCTGGAATGCTTTCTTGGGAAGAGAAAGTTTGGTAGAAATGAAGTGGAAGGCTAGAGGGAGAAGGGAAGGAAAAAAGAAAGAAAGGGAAGCTCTCGGATTGCCAGAGAAAGTGAGAGAAGGTTGGCGCTGGATTGTTGGACAGACGGAGAAATCTTTGGTTGGTTAATGGTACTTCTTCCCCTAAAATTTTACGTTCCCAACTAAAGACGCTTGGGTTTTACGAACGCGGGCGCAATCGCCTCCAACCCTTTCTATGCTCGGAATCGATATGCGGCATAACGTGCCAGTAACTGGACTGAATGATGCGGGGTGAATTATACACACTGCTGGAAAGGGAACAAAGAACGATATCGCTGATGTCTCCATAACTTACAGATACAAATACGTTTTCCACAGCCACGATCCGCCGTCATTTAAATCCTCAAAGAAGACTTCAAAAAATGAAGGAATGACAGGGCTACTCACATAATTATGGGCTATTTTGAACTGCTCCATTATTAGAAAGCAGGGACTTGTACACAATATCAAGAAGCCCAAGTAGATACCTACATTTTTAAAACGAATCAAAAGCACCCACCAGTCACAGCAAGTCATATAACCTTTGGCCAGTAATTCCAGTAATTCCCGTAATTCCAGCTTAAATCAGTAATCTGAACAAGGCTCAAATTTGATCCATGACAAACCTAATTACAAAATAAACTATTTACCTCAACACCACGTTTCCCCCCTCAAAGATGTCCAACTATTCTATGGTATCCCTCTGCTCTATGAATCCAAGCTCTAGAGCATGTACGTAGATAGTAGGGACGTCATCCATTTAAATTCGGAGCATTTTGCGGAACAGATTTTACGACACATCAAAGTAAATGGAGGGTGATCATTAGTCTTTGACTTCCAAGACGGATTTAAATGATGGGACTGATAAAAGGTTGACTACGACGTCGGCTTCGTTAACCTAATTGTTACAATAGAAATTATAATAATATGAGGGAGCGTAATTCACGGAGGTCGGTCCTTTGAAATCTCCTGTATCAGCACAGCACATACACAGTCCTTGGCTCTCATATTTTTGTCAAATTACTGAGCTGACTTGGACGGCTCTACTCCACACTCACTCCACACACTATCGTAGTAAATATGCCTTGTTTGACAAGATTTAAATTTTACTATTACATGAAAGAGCCTGCGGGCATTTAATTCCCCACAATTGGCAATTATGAATATAATCCAGAGTATAAAATGTGTACAGATATACAGTAAATAATCACTATCTCTCAGCTTCCAAAATTTCTTAGAATGTCTCCAGTCTCTATTAACTTCCGCTCCCGCAGTCCCAGTGTAACAGAGACGCACTTCTATATAGAACTAGAGGTATAGACAGGCCACACATGTATACGCATATTAACTTCTAACTTTGAAACTTGACTATTTTGTCAAGTTGCCCTCCTACGCAAATGCATGGGACGTCCGTATTGTTTCCAGCTCGGAATTACATGGATACATTTCAGTCCCTGACGCATTCCTATGTACACTGTACTCCCTTAAATATGTGTCAGTCCAGGGAGTATTGAGAGCGCACAGACAAACAAAGTGAAGTAGCTTTTGAAGCCCTGGCTATAGAGTTGTTGAGTGGAAGAGTTATGACTCGAGGCTGGACCAAAAATCTTTCGTAGGCTAGCAGTATATGGATTTGGCTGTAGCTGTAGAGATGTGAATGCATATAGCTATAGAGCAGAGGACAGAGTATCCGTATCTTTGAGTGCCACTACTATACTACAACTCCTCGTACTTGCTATTATTGTGGAAATGTGCAAGAACACAAGAGAGCAATCCAAAGAGTAATTTTAAATTCCCTAAAGTGTCATTTATGGATTATTCAAAGGACTGAGTTTATACAATGGAATCTTTTGGGCTGAACGGTTCGGGGCAATATCTGTAGAGCAGACTGTAGTCTCTATAGTGGTGGGAGTGGGAATGTTGGAAAGTCCTAGCGAACAAAGCCCAAGCTTTTACGTGGTAAGCTTCTAGTTTAACAGCATCGTACATCGTAGATGTTAACCTATTTGTAAATAGAGCCATGTATCCAGTAGAGTTCGTTTGGTGTACTTATGCCAAGCAGAGACATAAATACCGTTAAATCTTGGACCGGGCCACCGATACGGTTGAAGCTCACTTAAATGTATTTGCTTACTTTGTATGCATTCGATGCTCGTATGTCATGACATGAGAATGAGACAGGTTGTGTAGTGTGTGTGCTCTCCACTCCTTCCCAGCCAACCAACCAACGAATTTAACCCGGACTCACACACACACACACACTGCCACTGGAATCTGTCGAGAAAGCGAATCTTGTTTACTCGGTTTTGGGATTTAGTTTCGTCAAAAGATGGACGACGAGACTGGAACTGGTAATGTATACCTTTGTTTGCTTACATGAGAACTATTTAGTGGCGGAGGATAAAATTATTCAGTCCTGGCTGCATGTATCTGTATCGTCTCTCCTTCCTTGCTCTCCTCCTACACATTAGTATGTGCATCCCTGTCCCTGTCGGACTGCCACTGGAGAAATTCGAGCTGCTTTTTTGTTGTGTGTGTCTGTCTATCTATATAGGATGGAAGCATTGAAACATTCTCTGGATAATTTAACTTTAGCTCTCTATCTCCAAGCCATGTGAGAAGTGTAGGGCTGCTCCGGGTCTATAAGTTCAAATTTCATCTCTTGTTTCTTTAATAAATTCGGCAATGTGACGGCTACATTTTTCTTTTCGACCATTTCTTCCTGATCCTCCTTGCACATTGTCAAGAATGAGGATATCAGAATCAGGAGAGAGCCGACGTAGCTTTGTAGAAGGACGGCATGGAGAGCTATGTATAAGATGCGGGAGAAATATATATAAAAAAAATAAAACATTCAAATTTACTGAATGAATGAATAGAAAATTGATGGAAACTTTGACAAGAACATAAATGCAAGAATGTCTAGAGAAGACAGGGCAGGAGTATTAACCATCCCGAGTAAAATGGAGAAAGTAGGGAAATTTGAAATTGAAAACCACATTTCGTGATCAAGACGGCCACAAGGGAAATAGGTAAAGTGAGATCATCCAGCAACTCTACCTGTCAGCTCTGCATTTCTATCTTCACTAGCTTTTGAAGAGATCACACCGTCAGCTCAGCGCATTTCTCCGTCCCAGCCCAGCGCTCCCCTGAAGAAGACACAGGAGTGAAAGAGAGAGAGAGAGACAGAGCGAGAGAGAGAGAGAGACGAAAAGGGAAGCATTCATTTCCCATTTCACTTCATTTCATTTCATTTCTGGGTTTACTACACCCACTAACTCATTGCATCGTTCACTAAAAGCTTCATTCATCACCAGCTGATTAGAACAATTCTTCAAAGTCCAAGCCTTCAGCTCTGCACTGCACTGCTTTAAAAAGGAATAGCCTATAAATTCAAACGTGACCATTAGTCCACGCGTAGGTACGTTTATGCATCGTCCAGCAGCATTGCATTGGCCACTATAATAAGCTAGTGAGCTTCCCTCCGACGGGTTAGATAAATTCTTTCATAATTAAAGTAAGCATAAGCTCAGTCCCTAGTCACTGCACACACACACACACACACACACCAAGAGGGAACAATCCGCTCAATTAAATATTACGCTAAGACCAGCACCAGAACCAGCACCATAGCCAATGAAGGAATTAATCCACCAGGAACATGTACTTTGTGTATGGCAGCCCTGGCAGCTCTAATTTTTAAAGTCGAAAAGCCGATTCCGGTTGTAGTTTGTACCTAAGTATCCATGTCTTGACAAAAGTCGATTCTCACCGTGGCGTAAGAACAGCTGCTTACCTTAAGTACAATTCATGTAATGTGTCTACTTATCTACCTACTTGCATTCTTTGTCCCTCCACTCGTGCATGTAAATTTCCCTGCTCAGAACGAATACAGAAACGACAATGGATGTGTAATTAACAGGAGTGGAATAATAAGGTAATTAACCAAGGAAGGGAGTAGAGCACAGCTCTGTGCAAAATAATACAATGCGATACAGGTCTCTCTCTCTCTCTTTCTCTCTACGGGCACGGGTGCTCCAATGCTCTGATCACTTCCCACCTATGGGCATACGCCGACACATTTAAGTACCATGCCTACCTATACACTGGGCTCTATCATAAAATAAATGCGGCTGATAGAAAATTGCCCATACTCCCTATTGAATAACTGTATTTTGAATTGAGTATGGCCACAAAGTTAAATTGAGAACATTTGGTCGTGCGTGCAAAATATACTTAAGTAGTTTGAATAATAGCTGTGAGAAATGTAGAAGACAGCTCAAAGCATGAGCCAGTGAGTCCATGCATAATATCATGCCATGTGGGCCTCTGTAATCTACATAAGGTAGGTACATACGTGTGTATACCTATGTATCTATAAAGCAATGAGTATCAAGAGAAACGGAAATGAATAAAATCCTATGTTACAAGCTATTATGCATTATGCAGAAACACACACAGACACACACACACACACACACACTCAAAGGCAACCGAACATCCTTCAATGAGACCACAAGTCTGAACCTCAATATAAAATTGCCCATTCACAATAATGGAGCATGTGCTCTAATCCAAGCCTTTCCCTTTCCAAAATACATAACCTAGTCATCATCTACTAGAACCTATAGAAACTTTGTCTTGTCATTCATTCTTATAGGACACATTATCATAATCGTAAATATCAACTACTCTTCACGATTTCAGAGGCTAGAAAAAATGCTAAATGGGCAAAATATGACTCATGCATATTAAACAGGGACTTTTTTTTAAAAAAAACATTCCACTGCATTATCGTGGTCAGTTGACTGACTCATCCAAAAGCTCAAAAAGCCCGACCAAAAAAAACACCAAACCACCCAACCTCCCAAGTATGCATATTTTGTAATGACTAGACGGTACGATTCTCAAAAAAATATGAATTTATTGTGTCTCTATAGTTTTATTGGTATTAATACGATTATTATATTGTATTGGTCTTACCATTATTGCATTATACACAGTCTTACTATTTTCACATTCACTCTTTTGTTGTGCTTCCAACACTAGACAGCCATTGAAAGTAATATGAAAATCAAATCAAAATAATTGAACTGCCAACATCCATGCATATTGCACTCACATCAAATGAAATAAAACTGGAAATAAGTCTCATTTCTATTATCTGTATTGCTTCTGTTTCTGTACTGACTTCTCGAGTGTTCTGCACACATTTGAATGCTTGTATATTATACAAAGAATACAAAGAGATGTCAGTCATCTTCATACCGGCACCATCCCATCGGTACCGGTATAAGGTGCACATAATAGTAGATCTACATACAAAAATAGATATACGCTCTTCATAAAATCATTAATCATTTTGTATACGCTGGTAAATGAGGGAAAGAGAATATTATGGAAAATCGCTACTGCTTCCCATTCCCATATCTATGTATGTACCTACTTGTCCCACATTACCTTGTAGACGGAAACTTTTATTCCTTCGCTTGAGCAAAGATTTTGTCCCAGTCAGAAATTCAGAAATCAGAGAATTTCCATTTGTACATAAAGCATGAAGATGGTGCAATCCGTGTTGGTTGGAAACAATGCCTGCAAGGAAATACTTATTCCTATTGAGTCTTCACAGCTATAATGACTCTACACCTTCTACAATAGGATTCTCGATGTTTATGATTTGCACTGGGTATGTATGTGTGTGCATGATGTTGCGTTCGACTTGGACTTTAGCTTCGAAGCAAATTCACGAGTTAAAAACTTCTTACATAACAACAATAGCTAGGAAATAGGGGACGCACGAGCACAATTTGAGCCAGTGAAAATGAAACTTTCCAAATTTACTTTATGCATTCTACCGAGGATGGTAGACAGCGTAGTGCGGTAGTAGTTGAGTCCATAATACCTACATACAGAGGTA
Source organism: Dicyrtoma fusca (assembly GCA_034695205.1). Taxonomy (NCBI): domain Eukaryota; kingdom Metazoa; phylum Arthropoda; class Collembola; order Symphypleona; family Dicyrtomidae; genus Dicyrtoma; species Dicyrtoma fusca. The sequence continues at coordinate 15,335 of JAQFZC010002282.1, read as the reverse complement.
CATACAGAGCTCAGTTTAGTTTAGTTCCGTTCAGATCAGTACACCGTACTACAGTCGCTTTAACAATAGGTTTATTGTCCTTTAAGAATAGTTGTGCTTGTGCCATCGTCTTATCGTTAATATAGCCTCAAACCCCATACGGCTTGGAAGTCAATTGCAAATTTTGTGGAAATGTGTCTATGTCTCTCGCTCTGCCTCTCTCTCTCTCTGATTCTCTCTCTCTCTCTCTCTCTACATCTACAAATAGACACAAGTTCACATTATTTGGAACTCCAACAAAGCGTAGTGGTTTTGATGGTGCATGTGTACATAAAAAGAATATCATCTGACGGTGGATTTGAGCATAATAGTTACACGCTGAGATTATACGTAGCAACCTGCATGTACTATGTATGTATGTGCGTCTCACTAGTCACTAGTCAGCTCAGCTCTCATACATAGTTCCACCAAACTTACAGAGAGCATAATCCTCTACGAGTGTACTTTGGTGAAACCGTGAAGCCTGAAGCTGAAGTTTTAATGGCTCTGAAACGAATTCAGATGACGTACACAATGACTCCTATAGTGTGGATGTAGTATCCCTTGCATTCTGCAGTTCGATACAATTTTACATCCACATGCATTCAATCCATTGTATTGCGAGAATAAATGTAGATCTCTTGCCAAAATGTAGATGAAAGTAAATGAAGCTTGAAGCCTTCCTTTACTCCACGACACTATACATGAGCTCCCTTGTAAGCTCACATGTAAATCTTAAGTGTACCAGCACGAGCATGTATGACTCTACGAAATAAGAATAAGAGTTTAAAAAAATCATTATTCCTTATGATCCTTGGGACGAGGACCAGGGAGCCCAAGAACCAAAGCAGACTGGTCCCTTACCCACTGTGTGTATGTATGTAGGAATATATGTTTAGATAACTCCCATTTACGTACTGATATGGTCATGGGATACATACAACTGTGTGTGTAGCTATGGAAACGGACATATTCTTGCTATTACAGACACTATAGTCAGTCTGTGCTCTTAATTTATGAGAAATGGCCTTTTCATATGACAGGGGCTTGAACGCATGTAGCTATGTTTTTTTATGTGGGGCTTTAAAGTGTACACTTGACGTTATGATTTCATCATGTTTAGGGAAATGCCTAATGAAATAAAGGGTGGCACACCTGACGTAAATGGGCAGAGAATGCGTCCTAAGTAAGGCAGAAAGACAGGAGGGAAATAGTTCTCTTCATGAAAAAAAAGGTGTCATAAGTTTCCCCAAATTACTTTTTCCCTCTATCTACATACATATATAAACACAGGATTATCAAATCTGCTTCCTCTTCCCCTAAATAGGAGCTGAAGCTTCTAAAGCACGAGTAGCCCAAGAGAACTTCCTCAAACATTCACTTTTTCTCTCTCTCTTTCTCTCTCTCTCTCTCGTTCTCTCTCCCCGTTCGACCCAGACAGGCTTGAGAGGGAATAAAAGAGTGACAGGATAAAATTTCAAATGGTTTGATTCGAGTGGACGACACTTACAAGTGTCATAAAACGAACGTCATAAAAACAAACGTGGGCATTCGACTTTGGTCCGTTCACTTAACACAAGTTGTTAGTTGCAAGTTGGAATTGGAACAATTCTCGAGACCAGAAGCAGAGGAGTGGAAGAACAAAAGTAAAATATATAGTTTGTCCAGAAACTTTTACCCACTGCCCATTGTGGACGTCCATGTCCCAGTGCAACTTGGAACTTCCCAATCTCTCTCTCTCTCTCTCTTTTACCGCTCGTATTTTTCCTGGGAAGGAACTCAACTTACCTGGTCGGTCTACAAAGAGCCCCTCTTGTAATCATCTCCGACCGCGTCATCGTCATCATCATCATCAGTATTCTTGACTGGGTTCCCCGTCCATTTGGCTTCTCGAGCGCGACCAAAAAAAAAAGTCTACCTGGAAATAAGTAGAATGGTGTTGACATCGAACAGGAGATTACTTTTCCACCCATTGACACGGTCGGTGTCCATTTCGGGTGGAAAGGTGACTAGGGCTATCACGGCCTTCATCATCCTAAGCACTACTATTGGTGGCTTCCTCACACCGTCGGTTTCTGGTTTCCCTGATGGTGCTCCGGGTGAAGCTTGTGTTAAACATCGACCCAACCATGGAGCTAAATCCCAGTCTTTGGACTCCCTTCCGTATCTCGTTCAAGCCTCCGCATCAGATTTCAAATCAACAGACACCGTGGCAGGTACGTATGTATACACATACAGATATTTCCGAAATTTCCTCTCTTTCCTGTCTCCTGTCTTGACTCGGTCCTTCCCTGTTTTTTTTCTACGCACAGTATTGTATTATTTTCTATTTTTATTTATTTCTATCGTGTCATAAATGCCTTCCTCTTTCCCTCTCCGAACCAAAACAAAGTAGAGACCGACCTACCCACTTACATACATACAGGCTACAGACTCTTGGAATTGGAATTTATACCTTCGTTTTTTTTGTCGGGGAGGTTTGTATCCGGAAGAGCTGGTGATATCTGTAGGACGTAGGTTATAAAGGACAGGAAATTCGTTTTTACCTTTTGTTTCCTATCTACGAAAACGATTCCACGGAACAAATAGTATACGGACTTATGTACATACATAATCGTAGAAATATGTAGGTCTGGCCTCTTGGGTCCGCGTAACGACTGTGAGTTAATCTCACTTTTGTACAGTGCATGCATGTCCATGTAGGTAGGTGTGTAGGTAGGGAAGCTAATATTTTTATTTGGACGGTGGAGTCCATAGAGACATTGCCAGGTTTTCTAGGGGAAATGAAAATGAAACATAAATAAAAAAAAGGCAATTCCTTCGATAAATTTTCAATGAGATCATCATACTTTTCACATCACAAGTACCACCTATATAAACATACTCCCTAAAGTATCTGAAGACACGTAACATACAAACCGAAGGATCCCAGCACTGTTTTGCGTTATTATACAATTGTACAAACAATTGAGCTTTGTATTCCTTTTCTATACCGGATTATTTATGGACTCGGAAAAGTTTGTGTAGTTAATTTTATGATACTTTTATGTGTCTACACACTGTAGGAAAGTCTACATGTCTTACATGTCGACGGAGAATGAATTCCCCAGAATGACTTTTCTTGTTAGTGCAGCTGAGAGTGAGAGAGAGAGAGAGAGAGACAGAGAGAGTCAGAGCCAAAGTCAGAGCCGAAACCAAATTAAATGCTATGAACACATCTATAATAACAACTAACTACCTAATTTGCTATTTTCTTTTTGGTTTTGAGTTTGAGCTTTGACGACGGGACCATGTATCTCAAGCATATAAATTTTAATAGCAACAACCTCAATTCTCTTTGTCGGCCAGGAAAATCAGCTGGATTCCAAAGGGATAAGATAGATAGATTAATAAGTTAGGCTACTCTCCCATTTTTTTTTGTTTTACGATTTTCTCTGCCAACCTAAAGTTTTCAGAGGACTAACAAGCAGACAATCTTATCCTAATTTATGGAATCCTGTATCCTATAAATCTTTCCATACTTCCAAATTTACGCTACAACTAAATTTATGGATTGCATGGAGCCCTGCGACGCATCACCTATAACAGTAATAGTTAATAGTCGTAGTTTTTTTTTCTCTCTCTCTCTCTGTCCTCCCTACTCCTTGAGTACATTATTACACCGTCGTGAAGTCAGTTGGATGCATTTTGTATTTGTAGTATTTGTACACAGACGCATTTTGCAGTTTCATTTGTAGCGATAGCGATAGTGTGTTTATGACCCTCTACATAATTACGGATAAAATGATACATAATCTATGTCTCTGTAGCTTTCAATAACACTTATTCCACACTTACATACACTTAGACATCCACCCACTCACGAGCCCTCGTACGTTACGTAGTATTTAAGTACAAGACGTATGCATGTACAAAGTTGCAAAGATGCGCTCTGAGAAAAAATTGACGGGGGGAAAAAAAATTGAAGGAAAAACCGATCCGAGGTGCTAGAGAAGTGCACATATAATAATAAATACAGAGTAGTATAAAAGTCACCGAAGAAAAATTAGAAGCAAATTAATGAATGAGTCGGACGACCTACACCTCTCCCTGTGTTACAAGATGAATGATGATATGAGTGTGCCTAAGGGTGCATATCAAGTGATAAATAGTTGCACATCAGGATGAACTTCGTGTTGAGCGGCTAATGGTTAAACGGATGAGTAAATTCTCGAGAATGGTCCTTAATATTATTTACTGCTCACAGATGAGTTAAACTCATGGAAAACATTTTTTAATTCCGACCAGAAAAGAAAAATTGTATGGCTATGACACATGCATCATTTCCTTGAGTATCCTTTCATAAATATAATAATTTAACAAGCTCTGACTTTGTACATTTACTGGCATCCCATCTCTCACGTGTATAACCAGCCTCCTCCGTGTACATGTATGTATATATATATCATCCGCTAATACTCCGAATGTCAAAATATATGAGAATGGGAAAATAAATGCTAGAACTACAGATTGTGTACAATGCAACGTCAACGTAAACTTGGGAAGTTGGATCTTGGGAGCGTAGGTAGGTAGCATACATAGAAGAGTCAACACACACTACATACAGTCAGAGCACCGCCTATACCCCCAGACTTTACTGTACAGACACAGAAACAGAGACAGTCAAGTAAATATTCATCTCAACTCTTATAAATTTTTCCAACTTTTTTTTTCTCTCCTCCTCGTCTTCATCTTCTCCTCCGTGGCTCTCATATTCAGTTCATTTTTAATTGGAACGGGAACTTAAAGTGCGTTCTGCCACTCGACTCCCCAAACTCTAAACTCGAAAGGTTCTCTATGGAGAGCAGTAGTATTAGTGAGGAGGAGAGAGAGAGAGAGAGAGACGGAGAGCAGAGACAGGGGCAGAGACGACAGTCAGTAGGCCGCAAGTTAGTTTTTGGGATAGTTAGATTTCTTGGCATGCGTCCAAAGGAAATAAAATCCTAGCGTGAGACTTAATACAATTTACTTTAGAGAGAGAAAATCTTGGTAGGAAAGCTCAAGTTCAGTCTTTTGAGTCTTTGAGTCTCTTTCAGTTTGAAAACTGTTTCAGTCTTATTATGAGTAAGACGGTCTTTTCACAAGTAAGGAATTTTTACCCATTTACCCGTTTACCCAAACAACTGACATGACACATGCAACAGCACAACAGCTAATGTGCACTTCTGCACTTCTGGAGCTCAGCTAATGTGCTAAGTTCGTACAGTGTAATTTAGACCATCACTCTGTTTACTAACTACCCACTGAAAGGGAGCTACATTTACATGGGATATCACACAACAAACTAGCTATAGCTATACGTCTGCAGAGCCCACTGATAGGTGTTTCAGATTTTTATGTGGGCACTGAACGGGAGTTTAGTGTAATTACATGGTCTGCAGTCTGCAATCAATACCGCATGCGATTTCCCTTTCTCTCTTTTGCTCTCTCTCTCTCTCTCGCCTTGTTAACATGTATACCTATAATCATCTCCATGTTCAAAATGATGAACAAATTACATACGCACATTTACATATACGGCACAGAAGCACACATTCAAATCCACACACTAGACGCCGTCTACATTTCCATGACAGACAACAAAGCCTATTTGTACACCCGTCTAAATCTGAATCAAAATCAAAATCTGGATAGCTATGTATCTGTCTGTAACGTACCTGCTTGTCAGTTAGACTTTGTGCGAGCAGGTACCCTTACCCTACAAATGCTAAGGGAATGAATTTTTTGTCAGTAAAACGGTTGAGATGGGAAGATTACTGGCACAAAGATGGGTGCAATTTTCAGTATTCAGTAGCAGTCAGCACTCAGTGTTCCGTGTGTGTGTGTGTGTGTGTGTGTGTGTGGCTGGCATGTGTGGGCTGACAAAAGATGAAATGGGGAAGACTAATGGAAGGGAAAATTATCGGAAAATCTTAAGGAAATTTGTTGTAATACAGGTGTCACTATTTCAGTCACATAGAAAATCCCTTTTTCCAATCTACATAAAGGAATTCCGGCAGAAAAAAAAGTCATCCATCTAAGTAGAGAAATTTTCCCTCTATTCACCAACAACAGACTTGAGACTAACTACCCTCTCTACATACATACATACATACCTACACTCGACCGTATGCATACGGTGCTAGAGATGTGGGAAGACGAAGGAGAGGTGTTTGGGAGCTTCTTTTGGCGAAGCTATATCCATATAGCAGGTCCATGTCGATAGTGATAGAGATACTTGACGTATTACCCAAACTATTACAAATTTTTATGTAGAAAAAGCGTGCAAGAGCAAGTCTAACGAAATGCCTTTTGTCAGCTTCAGTCTTTTATGGATAGTTTGTCGTCAGCCTTTTGTTAGTTCAGCTCAAGCTATGTGTATAAATATGCTCCCTATGTACTGTCAAAATATTCTGAAAACGAGCGCAGGTTGTGCAACACGTACCTCACACCACACCACACCGCACTCACGATGAGCATTACTGAAACGTTTTTCTCACAGTAGCCTAGTAATGTAGACGGAATATAGCTATAGATGCTATATAGAGGAAGTAGGTACGTTACCTCTGTGTAGGTAGGTATACGTGTTTCATAATAGGCTGCTTATGCATGTATTTCCAATGTGGAAACCCTCCTCGAAAATATGCCAGAAAAGATGAATTCTTTGGCAAGACAAGTAAGAAAAAAACAGGGGGTATGAGTTACACACTGTGGAGAAGCGTGGAGAATTTGAGCAGAGCAGAAAGAGAAACAAGACAGGGAAAAAATGAGTTTCCTTGTGTAAAATAGTAGCTTTATATACAAGGGAAGGGGGAGAGAGAGAGAAAAAAAAAGGATCTGAACTAAGCGTCTGGTCTCTGGTAGTATGAAGTGTAGAAGCTTGACAGCCTAACATGTAGTCGTACAACCAAGAAGTAATCAATCATGCATGAAGCGAATCTCAATTAGATTGCAGAATCTTTCGAATACAAGAAATGACTAGGGGTTTAGAAAAATAACAATGACTAACGATTCCCATCACATTTTCATTTTGTGAGAAAAATCAATTTTTAAAGAAAAAAAAATTAAAGGAATGAATTAGCTTAGGTAGTAGATAGTTCCATACAACCTCTTGAGGGGGGCTTATACCTTTTGACGGTGGTGATGGTGATGGTGGTGGTGGCGGTGGCTTGAGCTGAAAATCTTGGTCTTATGTTAGACCGTATGAGTGTGGTAAATTGGGCAGTCAATCCATCAACTTTCTATTTTCTTTGAGATCACAATGTAACTGTTGGAGTGTTGGATGGGAATCATGGGAGGAAGAATAATGTAACTTCCATCGATTCTTTCTAAAAAATGAGTCTTAAATCCCCTCAGAATACAATTTTTAACTGGTTGCAAATCAAAACCAGAAACACTACATAGCATAGGGTCACATACATCAACGTTAGTAATTGAACAAAGCAGTCAATGTAGGTCACAAAACTAGTATTTGCTAATAGAATTAAAATGTGCATACCTACATATTTATTATTCACAATTTGATTTGAAAAAGCATAGGTACATAATTCACACCCGATTTCAAAAAGTAATAAATATTCGGCAGTCGTGAATTAAAGTTTATATAGCACTGCACTGCACTGTAGCCATAAACAAATGTTTTTTTGCATTCTTTTTACGCATTTTATTTGGTGCAAAACAATTTCAAACGGGACCGGACGTGCTCTGTGGAAATGCAGCGGTTTGAAAAATGTATATAAAATAAGTAGGTACATGGAAATTTGGAGCACGTAGTGCACATTAAAAATACCTGCATGCAAATACTGCTACAGATAGAATCCTTTGCATTTTTTTGGCATGCTATTATGCTTGCACGCTTCGCACTTTCAAAGTCAGCATAGGCGCAAATGCTATATAATACATATTGATCACAAGTACTATAGCTATAGCTCCTTAAGCCGTAACCTAGTTACCCACCTTCCTTCTTACACACTAATAAATCCATCAGTCTATTTACGTTGGATCTAGGCAGTTACTTTCTAACCCATAGATCCACGTATATATGGTGCACCGGGAGTCTATGAGTGGAGTGGAGTGGAGTCTGTAATTGTTTTAATATCTGTTTGTTTGTTTTCTAGTGAGGATTGTGGGAAAGGCCGGAGTGTACTTCAAAGGATTTTTCGTTCAAGCTGTTGACGAGCGAGGCCGGTGGATCGGTCATTTTGAGCAAACACCATTCTCCGTCTCCCACCCAGAGTGCTCCGCCACCACTCACTCCGAGAACGAGGAGAAAGAGGAAGTCACGTTGATCTGGCACCCACCGAAGGATTCACACGGCACCGTGCGATTCCTGTAAGTAACTTTGAACCAGCTCCGTCTTTCTACTTTTTTCCGCATTCTTGCATAGATGCTCATCCGCGTCTCCTCATCACCGCACCGGCCTCACATGCACCCTCCACACTGGCAGCATACGTAATCATAACAAATAAAAATTGAGGAGAGGGAAGAGATCTCGGCTCTTCAGTACAGATAGCTAGGAGCTATGTACTCATTCCAACTCCCAGTAATGCCTCCTATACATATTTCCCTCCCTATATCCATTGCCTCTCCGCTAATCGGACTTTCTTGTCAAGTTTGAGCTCATACTATTTTAATTCGGATCCCAATGTCTCGACTCTTCCCAATCTTTTTTCATCAACTTTACGCACACATGGACAAATAATATGGATGGAAAACTCATGGGATGGCGAGTCTCTCACAATATTTACAAGACCCAGAGCTCACTGACTGACTACTGAGGCCTACAGAGATAGGTTTCGACGTTCTTGGAGATGTAGACAATGGCAAAGCTGGAGAGTCTGTTTCCAATTCGGCAACTTGCAACTATCAGCATTTGCTTCTTTCTTCTTTTTTGTGTGCCTCCATTGAATGCTGAATGTCAGACTAAGCTTCTCAATGTAGGCATCTATACTACCAGTTACCAGTCTGTAGTAGCTAGGAACATTACACTCATTCTGGATGGATGTGTGCATACATGTGCAGAGCCCGTGAAGATAAAAATGTGTGTGTATATGTGTTGGGTCCGGAGTCTGTATACGTTAGCAATAATTTTGGAATACATAAAACAGTGAGGAGGGAGTCTTGGAATTCCTTCTCCTTGGGAAGATGCAACTGTGACTGTGTGTCTGAGAGCGTATAAAAAACTTATCATTGTAGAAATGCAGCGAGAACTGGTCGATGTGTAACTCTGTTAATTCTTAACTTGATATTCAATTCAATCGTCTTCCCGCTCCGTCTTCGTCTCTCTGTAGTTTCTCTCTCATCTCGAGTCCTTCTCTTCTCTTGACTCTCTCCCCCTTAAAATAAGAAGAAGAAGAAGAAGAAGACGAGGCAGACGAAGAATAAGAAAGTAGAGGATTTATTGTACCGCATAACTGGCAACATTACAAGGACTTGGTAACCAAACAAAATGTATCCAACATCCACTGTCTACTTCCACTGTCTTTCTAGCCTTCTTTTTCCTTTTGAAAGCTCAGTCAGTACACACTTCGTTTTTTTTGCTGTCTTGAGACGAAATTCAATAAAAATGCTTTCATTTCCATGACGTACCATATTGAATCATCTTGAAATCCCAAAGTCTATCCTCCACTCGTGGGTATATAAACATACAGATGTATAAGCTCTCTAGCTATGTAATTGCCTAAGTGTATAACTCGGGCTTTTTGGTGTGTTGAGTCGAGTGTTGTCGACATATAGCACTGCCAATACCAAGGACATGCAACATAGCACATTTACTTTTTACTTTTACTATCTATCTCCACTTAAACTATAGGACGGCAATATTGAAAACAAGGAGCTGGCTACATGGAGCAAGGAACGGAGGTTCAAAGTAACTAAATCGCATCTGCTCCTTACCTCAAAGCTATATTATCCTTTGCTCTCTTTCTCTATACATATACATCTATCCTTCCTCCCAACCAACTCTCTGCCCTCGTTCTCTATCTTCTCCAGCATTGGGAAAAAAAATCTCCCGATGGAACTGTACGTAGCAATATATTTTTTATTTTCCAAAATGAACACGTCCAATTTCTCTTAGTGGTCGTGGGTGAAAAGCGTGCAATGCGAAATGCGGTTGTCTCCTTGTCATACCTCCCCGCTTATTGCTTCTCCATTCAAGCTTTCCATTTTATAGAAAAACAAAATGTGGCCATGTACGTAAATGCAATCCTAGCACGTGTCCCCTCCCACGTAATGTACTGTTTGTACACTACGTCAGAGCAATAACAACTGGGGTTCCGCTGAAAAACAATAATAAAAATATAGCAATTACATATGTTGCTAATACGTGCTACAGATACCGATAGATGAAAGTATAGTTCTGCGTATTTATTCAAACCAGAAAGACTAGGAGAGTAAACAAGGTAAGCCGGATGAGGATGGGAAGAAAGCGGGAATAATATTTTGTTGCTTCCAGTTCAAAGGACGTTTGTTCTTGTGGGCGTGGACACGGAAGGGGAAACTGAAATCGGAAAATGGTAAATTAAGAACAACTGGAGTCCACACACCTATGCACATTCACGGACTATGAACACATGGAAAGTTGTGGGTGTTGGTGTTTAGAGGGAAATTGTAGGGTAGCATGCCTTGGAAGCTATGAGTGAAAGTATATATACATTAGTATATGGTTCTGGCGGTTGTAGTATGATGTGAGGAGGTAGCAGTTGTATTCTAATGGTGTATAAGTGTGTGAGCTTGTAGTTTGGAGTGAAAGACGGAGGGAGAAAGCTCTGGCCACCCGGAGTGAAAGCCTTCTTTTCTTCCCGCCACGGCGGCCGTAGTGAAGCCAGTCATGGGATGGTCTTCTAGCATAGTTGTCGAGGCTGTGATAGTTGCCGTCGCCGGTCGTCACCATCTTTTCATCGTCTACACTCCATTATCATCATCCACCTGGGATTGAGTGGAGCAGCGGTCGGTTTCGGTCGTCTTGCATGATTCTTAAACGATCGTCCTCATGCAATGTACTTTGTCACTATCCCACTTGAATAATGATGCTGCATTAATCCCTTCTCCAGGGAGAAAGAAAAGAGCTTTCACCACTTTTTTCCCCCTGCTTCTTTGAATTCCATGCGACCAGCAATAAAGAACTTGTGTAACTACATGCTAGAAAGTAAAGTAGACTTTGTATCTCTTTAGATTCCAGATAGACTTTCCCTTTGTGTGCCCCCCTCTCTCTCTCTTTTTCCTTCTCTCTCTCTCTGTCTCTCTCGCTCGCTCGCTTTTTCTCCCTGTATCCGTGTGTGTGTACGAGGGAGCAAGAGGATTTGGGATTTTTTTCCTTTGAGTAACTTAACAGGTCCTATGTTTTACAGTTACTTAAGGCTTATACGTTTTTAGTTATTTAGATCGTCGGAAGAGAATGTCACAGAGAGAGAGAGAGGAGAGCAGAGCAAGCAAGGAGCAAGTATACAATCTCAGCTTTTTTCCTCTTTTTTTCCTTTTCCTTTTATTTTTTGAAATCCTTGTAAAGGCATTTTTGACTCGGTCTTCCGATTCAGTTCCTTCTTTTCATCACATTATTATCATGTCGTTAACCTCCTCATCCAATCTTTTCCACATTCTCCCTTTTCCACTCACAATTTAACGTTTATTATCAAAATCAGAGACTTTCTCCGCTCATTTTTTTCTTCCTTGCGTGTCCTCCCATTTCTAATTGACTGGGTAATGTAAAAATATGGAGGGGAGAGTGACTCCGTGGCCAAAGGCAAGGAGCTAAAGTCCCCACGGCTCAGTGCATACATACTTTTCCCAAGCCTAGTATTACAGTCACATCCAAATCCCATTAAAATTTTACGTAAATTTAATCAAATTAAATAAATCAGCTATAAAAAGCTGGCTACAATTTTAATCAAAATTGACTCACATTCCATACCAAAGCCACTGCCACTCTCATTCTAACAAATTGCACAGGAAATAAATTAAAATTGCAAGAGCGGAAAAAACAAGGAGAGGAAGGGAAAAAATTGATTATTTCCTCGAACTCGAGGACTTTACGCGGAGAGTGGAGGAGATGAGACAAGTAAACAATAACCAAGTCGTAAATAAATTTGCAATGAGCAAAGTCTAAACGGTGAAGATAAACCGCGTTCTCTACTTAACAGTAACAGTAACCAAATCAAATAACGTACAGCGTGCCCGGGTCTGCTTTCTTCTTTCCTTCCTCGACAAAAACTTAAATCCAACATCCAGATTACATTTCACGAGAGCACGTATTTTATCTCCCAAATGTGCTCTATGAAAGAGAAATGCGCTCTTATCCCCAACCGCAACTTTACACAACATCATACAGGCTCCTCCAACTTCCAACTACCGTCCCTACAACATAATATGGTTCATTGTCACGGTTATTAAAAACCATAAAAACGAATTTACAGGGAAACTATACCCCTGTCGACAGTGTGGAGTGTCGACGGACGGAGCAACTTATCTTCCCTGCCAAGGCTCCTCCGTTATTTGCACTTTTTAGGGGTCTGTTTTTTTAGGAGCTTAGGTGAAAGACAGCTTTTGGCTTTTGCTGAATCAAAGGAATTTCCCTTCTTCTCTCAGATTTGTAATAAAATTCATTCTCTGTCAATCACAATCCAGTTAGGTGGCTCAGATTTCGGTTCAGAAAAAACACATCGATTGTACGTAGTAGGCACATACATACATAGTACGTTGTTTTCCACGGGTAGACGCTGAAGAGACTTCTTTTCTTCTTTTGAATTATATCCCAAGATTTATTCGTCACTGCACTGGCACTTGGATTATAGATGCTTTGGAGTGTCAATCGTGTCAATTAACTACTATCACTCTATCCTTTACAGTTGCAAATTCTCTTCAATCCAAGTCAGTTATTTCATCCATACGACTTAACTAAAAGCCTTCCCCTTCCCCTCCATCCTCCTATTCCAATTCCAATTCTAACTAAAACCAAATCCAAATTCAAGGAAACTTGGATCTCACTTTGTGTGTGGCTCTACCAATCTGCATGAATAGTACGCCCATTATAAACTAAAGTATGCTATTAGCATTTGAAAATCCTTCTTTTTAATGCAATTTTTACAGGGCTTCCATCCTCAAGAACTACAAGGTCTACTGGGTGGATGCTCCTGCTACGGCTCCCGCACCTGGAAAGAAAGCAAAAGCTTGAATTGAACAGGCCAACTCTCAAGTCGCAGAGCAGTCAACAAACCATCCAACGGAGCACACAACCAATTCACATAGTAATCCCAATTTCCCAGAGACTGGAAATCGGAAATAAAAATTAAATAATAATAATCCTTTCCATTCATACTTGTAGCGTAGGTAGTAAGCCCACGCTTGAAAACTGCACATTTGAGGGGAACTGGACAGTCTTTGTTTCATTTGTACTCGTACAATAACCGACAAAAAACACAAGAGAAAGCAAAGCCAACATTACACACACTCACTCACAGTCAGCCCATCAAACAATGGATTGCATGCATGGAGTAGCAAAGCAGTATAAATAAATATGAAATACAAAAGACATTGATTAACTATAATACTTTTTGTAGGTTGTAGGCGTATGTATGTTGTGTGAGTTGTAAGTGTTTGTTCTTCATTTTGTACTATTTACCTGAAGCATGGAAATATAGGTAAAAGAAATATAATGTAAACAGCTTAGATATAAATTACCTATACGTGGAGCGTGAATACAATGCAAGGCTGGTTGTAAATGAAATATTTTATCATAGTATAACACTGTCTTTTATTTTTATTGATTTGCATTTAAATGTGTATAATATAATAATAATAATTAGTAATATTGATGTAATTTTTTTTAAATATTTACTTATACAATGTACCTAATAATAATAATAATAATAATAAATTGTATGATTTTTTCTTATACATACAAGTATATGTATATGTACCTTATGATCATATCTATAATTATAACTATAATTATGATGTATGGTTAGCTAATAAACCATTTCAATCTATATAATCGTACATCTTTGTTCTATTTTATTTGTTTTTTTTATCATTACTTTATTTTAATAATATGTCATGTATCATCACCAATATCATTCAATAATGTAATAATCATAATCACAACAATTATATTGTAGTATTGTTGTCAAATATTTATCTCCACTCTTACTACCTCCTAGTAATGATTAGTTAGATAATAAAGATTAGGTTAGTACTCATATATATATATATATGTATAGTAATATAGTAATGAAATACTCAATCATCAAATCAGTAGTATACATACCAACTTAGTACAGATTACAGACAAGGTAGAGGTAATAAGAACAAGAACGAGAACGTCAAGATCACTATTAAATTTTCTTTTATTATACAAATTGTAATACACCTATCTGTTCATCTCCTTGCCCTTTCTTTCTTTCATTTCTGAGTCAAATCATATGAATGATTATAATAAATAGTTTCCAAAAGCGCTGCCTACACATTACATAACGAGAGTACCTTCTATTTTACTCTTATTAGTATATACAACTAAACCTCAGCTTGTCCATTGCCGCCGTCAGTATACCGAAATTTTGTAAAATTGTTTTTTTTTATATCGTCAATTGACAAATTATCACTGCACTGCTATTCTTCTTTCTATATTCAATTCTGTACTTCTGTACCTGCACTTGCATTACGCTAATAGACCATTTCTATGCATTTCTATTGAAAAATTCATTGTAAGCGCCATCGCATCCTAATCGATAGAATTTAATTTTCACTCAGCTTAGTCTGTGATTTTGTCCCAGATTCAAAAAAGGGGTGCATCGAATCAATCAAAAATATAATACTAAAACCATCAGACATTTCTTCCATACCATTCATAACAAGAATAATAATAACAATAATAATAGCAGATATAAAATTAATATCAATTATAATCATTTATTAGTTAATACATATGTATATTTTTTTGCCTCACCACAATGCACAATACAGAAATAACAATATGCAGATCGACACACAGACAAAGAACATACATACAATGTTAAGAAACCGCTACTGATTCATGACTACTTGATTTATGAATTTGACTGACTTCTGAGTTCTGAGACACCATAGACACCACGAGCATCAATGAACATGAACGAACATCTAACATGCTTGAACGTAGACAAATATATAGACAATAACTGTAAACACTACCGTATATATTTTGTACACATGAGAGACAATGATAAAAACCACAATGATATTTTATAATACATGTACATATATGTACTAGACTAACAGCAGCACCCAGAAACACAGTCAACGACGGTCGATCACGCTCAATAATAATA
>JAQFZC010002281.1:0-23927 GCA_034695205.1 Dicyrtoma fusca | reverse complement strand
GCGGTACTTACTCGAATGTACAACAAAATTACCCGTAGGCCTACGGTCTGTAAGAGGCCAGTTAGAAGAGAAAAAAACAAGGGGCGAAGCCCCTTGTTTTTTTAGAAATTACTTTTTTACTTACTGTTCTGTGTTTGTGAAGCTGAATTTTAGCAAAAGAAGTTGCAACTAACTGATTTAAAGTTGGACCAGATTGTGACTGGCCGATCTCCTAAGGCTTAGAAAGGGCGTCATATTAAATGGGCTAAAAGAATTACATAGATGCTTAGCTGATATAATATTATGTCACGATCCAAATGTTCCTACTTCGAATTTTATAAAACGAGTTCGAGAATCATTTACGTTTTTACTACATTATTATGTAATACTAAATGCGTAGGAATTATTGTTATATTTAATTACAAAAATCTATTTTTTATATTTATTTGCACGTGTCTAACCAACAAACCTTTTAATAACACGATCTCTCAAGAACAGCTGTAGCAGTTAATGAGCAGCTAATTTGATCTTTAAACTGCAATTACTTACGCGTAAGTGCTGTGTCATGTGGTTATGTGAATGCAATCATAAAATGATTTGTTTCGATTGTGAGTGTCTTTACAAAATTCTAACATTCATTTCACTAATGGACTGAACTGGGAAGCTCATCGTCTACACTGCACTGTTTTTGCCAACATTGTTTTGGCCACACTCTTTTGTCCCGTTCCCCCGACATATTTCCAAGTCAAATATAAATGTAGGTGGGTATGTTGTCTCTTCGTTTAGACTACTTTGTAACTGCATTGATCTACAATTTTAAACACTAAACGATATGATTGGAATTTGCCGGGGCTTGTTGTAATTAAAACGATAAAAACCATCAGACAGCAGCGCCAGTACTGCCGGCTGCTGGTTTTTTAAAAAATGTACATGTTCATTCCAGGAATAGAAAATAGAAACATCCGATAATTTAGACAGTCAACAGTCTGCAGCCAGCCAGCTCTGTGAAAGT
Source organism: Dicyrtoma fusca (assembly GCA_034695205.1). Classification (NCBI taxonomy): domain Eukaryota; kingdom Metazoa; phylum Arthropoda; class Collembola; order Symphypleona; family Dicyrtomidae; genus Dicyrtoma; species Dicyrtoma fusca. The sequence goes on along the minus strand of JAQFZC010002281.1, from coordinate 22,936 downwards.
GTTGACTGTACGTTAAAGTAAACATCATTAGGCGGGTAAGTATTTGGACGGGATCATCTTAAGCATGCTCATCAAAAAATCAGAACCAGCAGCAGCCTTTTGTAGCACAGACAAAGAGATAGTATTAGGTATGTACCTACCTACATTTATATAGTTGCATTCCTGGGTAAAACTATATTTATCGGAAGTAGAAATCTGTCTGCACGTACGTACATATTATGTAGAGTGTATGAGCATCTGGCTTTGAAAAAATACGGGCAAATCTAAAAAATATGAGTAACAATAATATTCACATAACATTAACCTGCTAATGTTGATTGAATGTCAAGTCGAGCCAAATGCTACAGCCAACACATTCCGTACATTATGTGTCGAATAATATGATCCATTTCCCTCTGAATTGTTTATTAGCTCATGTCCATTGCTGGATATTTTTCGAGTAAAGTAAATATTTCAACTGTGCTATGCTACTTTATGTTTCTACTTTAGCCTCACCGAGTCAGTCATCAGAGTATCAGTAGCACAACTACTGGGTAAACTGCAAAGAAATAGAAAAGTTGGACGGGAAGTCAAAGTAAAGTAAAGCGAGTTGTGTAAACAGTCAATAGGGAACGTGGAAACTAAATATGAACTGCAAATAATGAAACTAGGAAACTGTTACAAAACCACCCCAGAAGCAAGCGTAAGTAATTACACACGGGCAGAGCAATTCGACTTCGACATATTGTCCCAAACACCATTTGCATGTCATGTCAATTTGTCTGAATACTGAGTGAGTACACTAATTAGAAATGTATTATTCACCTTATTTTCTTCCACCGTGCTAATTACAATTACTAATTGGAAAATACTATAGTGATTACGCATTGAGCAATACTCATACCATATACTCATACGTATCTACCAAGGGAAACACCTATGCATACTAGAAACGACTACACGTGACAGGATGCAACAGTACAATGAAGAAGCAGGCCCATTAACGAGTCAGAGCTCAGATGTGATACCAATGTAGGAGCCTAGATATGTTTAATGCCGAGAGAATCTCAATCTCAATACAGATAAATAATTAACGCTAAGCTGTATGCATTGTGCCTACCTTAGTGCTCGTACTATTTTTTGACGGCAGTTAGAATCTGCTGTGCTAAAGTCATGTTTTACGTAAGAATCGCAAAACAATTCGGCCTTTTGAAACTGAAAAATATAATACTATTGAGCCGCCAAATTTTGTATATATTTAAACCGCCCATAACCCTGGTTCAATCGCTAGTTCCAAAGCCACCCATAACTTTGGCGTCCGAAAAATCTTGTTATTGTCAATGTTTAAAGCAGTGCTGTACCTTGGCCTCCACAGATATAACCTTCAAGGGGAAACAATGCTTAACATGCAGATGTACAGTTTATCTTCGTAACTACAGAATAGTGAATAGACACAACTTTCGGTACAACTGACTTAGAGGTTACAGAGCGAACAGTGTGTAAAACTAAATAATAATATTGTCTTTTAATTGCGAATAATTGTGGGGTATAATTCAAGTAGACACTTTTATGACAATTTATAGGAGAAAACAAATTAACAAACCAAAATATCATATTAATATCACCCCTTGCTATACTACCCCCTATACTAATACCAATCAAACCATCTTTTCCATCACATGGGACAAATAACACTTTATTTGGTGTTTTGCAACATACTATAGTTTTCCTTGTTTGATCTGTAAACATGACGAGCCAGCGTTTTCCACTGTCATTCCGGGTTGTAGTTGTGAATTAGTAATATTTGACTTTGCAATCACCGACACAGGCACTCACACGGACACTGGCAAATTATTTGGCTAAAATGTATTTCACGTATATTTTGATGGCATTATGTGCGTCGGTGAATTTATTATGACATTGTAATTGTAAAAGCCTGTATCTGCATCCATTCATTTCCGTTGTGGTAACCAGTGTAGGTAAAGACAACAAAAGCAGCCAGGTCAAGCAATGACATACTAACAAAGTGGTGCACATGCACCTGTCCATTTTAATTTAAAGTGACTTTTGAGTGGCTCAGTCTCAAAAAGGCAGTTCTTCAATGGAACAAAAGCAAGTCTAGTGATATTAAATTAATTATTATTACCAGACGCAGCATATTTTCGAAATAATAGAATTAAAAACTAAAGTGGAGAGCCCAAAGATAACTGACCATCCAATCTTCCTAATTAGTTATCTGTATCATCAACCTGAAAGTAAACTGTCAAATGTCTGAAGTAAACTAAACTGAAATGTTCCCCTAGACTAATTACAATTTAAAAACAATTACCTGCAATGTGCGATTAACCTAAAACATGAAATGGAAATCTGAGTAACACATACATAATATGTATCTTAAGGTAAGTCCATAATGAATAATAGTTTTAAATTGTACGCTCACAACTCTCAGTGGACGTGTAAACCTGTCCGTGTCGGAGATCATTTTATTTTCCTTTGTTTGCCTTCCCAAAATCCTTCTCACCTCAGCGTCAGTTCAGCATCAGCTGTCCTGGCTGATGCTCTCTGCATCGTGCATCATGTCTCATGATCATCATCTAATTTTTTTAATGAGTGCCTACATATTTCTCTGCGTACAAACACGCTAAACTGACGTTGTCAAAAATGAAGCGTGTTAAATATTTATAAATGTAAAAGCGAAACTGCTAAAATGTTAAAATAAATTGGAAGGTAAACTCACTTTGTTTAAATTCCAGTCAATCTGAAGCCAAGGTGCAGAGATATTAGCACTGATAGGTAAATTTGGTCTGCAAAGCGTTCCAAGTTTGAGATGTTGTTATTACGTGGCTTCTTTCTTGTACATAAATCAGTAAAGAGGATTTGATTTATTATGTATGAATGAGCTGGGTATTCAAAAGAAGCTGTTCAAACAGTTCATATATGATATAAAAACATCCGCATCCGCATCTTATATATTTGTAAAGTATATAAAGTTAGGTCGAAGGCAAGCCAAGCCATAACCAAAGCCAATTGAATGAATTCAGCTTTTCTTTTTTTGGATTTACAGATGGAGGAGACGACCGCAAGGGATCTGAGAGGGGAACGGGAAACCACAAGAAAATGACTGAATCAATCTTCACTCATGCAAAATCCAACAAACTGACAAAGTACAAATATGCACAATATGAGCTGATATGCAGTTTGCGTCTCAATTCTGTCATCGCAGATAAAAATAAAAAATAAAAATGTAACACGAGGACACTTAAGATGAAAATTCTCTCACAGACAGTCATCTACAGTCAATCTACATATCCACGTATTCCTTCACGTATGAAACCGAAATCAATTTCAATATTTGAACAAAATATTCCGCGATAATTGGTAGAGATTTAACGATAAGCATGTGAACTATTGTAATATAGAGCACTGTTAATGTTCCTCTTCCTTTTCCGTCACTTTTCCGGTGTTTGACTTCTCTTCGTTGGGGAAGTGATTGTCCGAAACGGTTCAATTCATTTTCTGTTCATTTCTACAAGAAATTCGAAGCAGCATTAATTATACGTGTATAGTACTGAAATGTTCACAGATCAATTTAACAGTGAGATTATGGATGTAGGAAGTTCTGATAAACCGATACAAAAGTATTACTGGTACTAACAAATTAAGTTGCAAAAGAATGTCCACAGGTTATTATATTATAGTAGCACGCCTTAAGGGTATTGTTATTTTTATTAGTATTGCAATTCGTATCTAAAATTAAGTTATTTGCACTTAACTATGTAACATTTGCAAAATCACAGATTGAAGTATTTGAAGCGGTACTCCTTTAACTGCTGTTTCTGTGAAGGCAAGTCAACACTAAAGCTTGAAAGTCCCCTGCTGCTTTTCTTGTGTGAGTTCCTGCCTGTATTTACCTTTTGGGCCCTCGTTGTGGTTGCCGTGAATGCTGGTGTTCTGGCATACTTTTCATTCCTTTTGTCTTTGCTTTTAGTTGTCACCAAAGCCGGCAATTAGAAGAATCGTGGACAGAAGCCTGCTGTGCTTTCGTTGTCCCAAACAAGACCACAGTCAAGAACGGCAACAACAAGCAGCACAACTACAGTAAAAAGGGCAGAAAAGAAAGGGGAAGACAAGACAGCCGAGTCCTAGTCACACACCGTATTTTATAAAGAAGGGGAAGTCAAACTCGACTGTATTGCTGTATAGACGTACATATTATGTATGTAACTATGAATACAAACAGTTTATAGCTGTCTTGCTGTATTTCATAAATAACGTTTGTCTTGGGGGAAATTTCGGGATTCGTGGCACACAGCACAAACCGTAGTGCCGTCACCGCTGCAAGTCCAAGTCCATGTCCAAGAGAAATGCGAGTAGCATAATAAGAATAGCAGAATGGCAGTCCATTGATTGGAAGTGAGTGGAAGTAGTAAATTTATTGAAGGATTCTCAATGCCAAGGGAATGACAATCGACTGGGACAGTGATGTCAGCAAAAGCACTTTACAGACACCTTCTTCGTCTTTTTGTTCCTCTTTTTTGTTCGTTTCTCTGCCGAGGAATCGTCCTTCACTTTGGAGTTCGGATCGGTATCGGAGTGTCGGTTGTACACTGTACACTAGAATGCCCTGCGTTCACAATTCACAGTGCAAACACCGTATTTAGGAATGTTTATATATATACCTACTTGCTTGAATAGGTATATCTCACTTGGAACTCATATTTCTTTATTATAATATCTGTATGGTGGCAGAAAAGCCGAAACCCGCAAATGGGTAGCGGAAGGCTGAAAGAAAATCGACACTAGTTAAGCTTAAACATGCCGGAATGACGTTCATGGAGTTGGAGAACCCATGACAGGACAATTTATAACGTAAAATGTCGATTTTTGAGCAATTTCGGTTTCGGCTGAGGCTCCTCACTTAATATTTTTTCTTGCACGAGTATTTGTACAGACAAAGAGAGGTAGATGCCAATATGCAGATAGCTGCTGTTCTTGTCGAGGATACCAGAGGAAGTGTAATATAGTTTGAAAATATTGATACCGTCACCGTCGTCATCGTTTCACTGGATGGACTGTATGCTCGTAGCTTCTAATTCCGCTAATTTTTTATTTTCAGAAACGATATCTAGTCTTGTTATCCGTAATTACGGTGGCTATGGTTACGTCACTTCTTTCCCGTAATTGAGTTTGTAACGATGACAGTCCATCTTCGTTGGTCCTTGTGTTTACGTATCTTTCAATAATAATATTGCTTTTACGTAATTAATGCTCATAGGCCAAAACTACTGCAAATATTTATCCTTTTGTGGTTGCGGCGTTTAGCGGATGGTGATGGTAGTAGAGATAGAATTTCAATTGCAATTTATAACACTAACTGGGAAATCCCTAGATCTTTAGCTAAACATTGCATTGGCGATCAAACTTTTTCGAAACAGAATAAGGATGTATTGTATTATTTCTTGTGTATTTCCTACTCTTTAAATCGAATTAAACAATTTTAAAGTTTTTTACCTATGCATATTAATATAGTATGCAATTTGCAACCAGCCGGAAAACGGGTGAGGGAAATAGATGAACTGGTTAATGTTGCACATGATGTCATTCTGATTTATATATCCAAGTATGCGTGTTTTAGGTAATGCACTTACCCTAGGCAAGATATAAAACCGCGTGTGGCCTGGCAATATTGTAATAAATGGCGTAAATCACCATAAGCGTCATTTGAGAATTTACAATTTTTATCGACTAGGCTAGTCTAGACCAGGATATGCTTCACGTAAAAATAGTTGAGTTTTTGTTGCTGATTTTATTTTCCCTTCGGCGGTAAAAATGTATCACGTTCTTCTTTCAGTTTTGTCTCACATTTTTTTGTGAAGGAAAGACACAGCACAAGGAGTTTCTACTGTTCACTTGAATGGACCTATTATTAATCGTCCAGATCGGCGATTGACGATTGCCGGCCGCGGCTGTGTCAGCAGGCTTAGTACGGACACATTGTAGCGGAATTGATTGTTGCCTATATTGTATGGTATTTTATGTTTATTATTGGCTTGATTGTATTATTGTAGGTAAGTAGCTCTTGCACAACCCAGATAAAGCGGTGAAGATAAAAATGTGCGTCCTTTTCAAAAGTGTTGGGATCGAGAGAATGGGAAGTTTCCTCTTGTTTTCTCACAGAATATGTAATTAATGGGAAGCACTTCTAAAAGCCACACGCCACTCGTTCCTGCTGTACGACGTATCACCTCGTCGATGCTCTAATCAAAGGGATTAAAAGTTAAAAGGAAACTGAGGTGATTTTAAGTTGTGCAGGGATTGAAATTGTATTTTAAATTGAAATCTTGTCAGACATATAAGAAAAACACGTGAAACTGATACCTCATACTTTCCTTGAGGACTATAGAGAGACTTACGTGTTTGGATTTGCATGTTTAATGACTTTTCAGTTGCCTAGGTACATGCATAAATAAGAGTATCAGTATCAGGAAAGTGTGACAGGCTGTACAGTCCTTACGGTTTAGGGCTTTTATTGCAGGTAGGCATTTTGTTACAAGTAGACTCAGATTTGAATACACAGAGATTATACGTATGCATCAATCAAAGTCCCTGAAGGCCTATGTTTGTACGCTTTTGTACTTTTGTACATGAGTAGAATATCTATATCTATGATTGCTATAGCAAAACTGTGGATTCCTTTTTCAGAAAAGCATTCCATTCCCATTAACAGATTAAAGGTACTGGGGCATTCCTTGCCTGTCTGTATCCTCTTGTATTATTTTTATTACTTATTCTTTCTGTGCTCGTATGCATTTTCCTTGTGCTGATAGTCTCAAGAGTACTTTTATTAGCGTAGGACAGTTATTTACAGAGTCATACTGTAGTGGTTAGTGGCTGTTGAGTTATGTGAAGTAATGGAGGCTCGATCCGCTTCGCTCTGTAAGGCTAACAACAACTGATATTTACAGTTAAGTAAGGATGCTAGTTTTTTAGATAACGAATTGAAATAAGTATGTACGTATGTACTTTATAAAGTAGCTTTGGTCTTAAGCCTTAAGTGAACTGACTTGTGCTATAAAAGTTGCGTTAATATATTCTGTAGCTGTGATTACAGTAGATGAGAACTTTTATATAATATATAATTTTATTGAAGTAAGTTATATTATTTGCATGTATTTATTATTTAATAGCGTTATAACGCATAGATGTTATTTACATTAGGATTATATATTAATGTTATGCATATTGAGAGTGCATTTGAATTCCAAATCAATTACCTACTGCCCACTAGTATGCACATAGCGTGAGAGTTTGCGTACAGGACTACTTAAGGCCACTAAAGTAGAAAGTTGAAGTTCACTTTCTGCTCCACATTATATAAAAATAATATAAACGGTATAGGAAGCTATAATTATATCACTAGGCTAGTATACTACATCTTTGTATAGGCAAAGGCATGTACTTTACTATTTAGTTGGCTTGAGTCATTGGCGTACGTACTTATACTTGACTTGAGCTGACTGCGAGTGGTATAATTAACTTCACACATTATTACTGATATGCTATAACTATGAGGACCTACTTACTGGCTTAAGTTAGATTAAGTTAGCTTAGCTATGAATGGGTTTTAGTTTTAATGGGTATCAATAAGTGTACCTCTGTGATACTTTTATGAGTACCTGTACTCATTCCTAAATACAAAGGCAGATACAGTCATAATTATATTTTTATAAAGGTAAGCAAGTCAAAGGCAAAATCTTCGTACGTCCCAGCTCCCAACACTATTATTTACTTGTCCAATAATAATACATTCCCCATTCATACTCCCTTTATGTTCCACATAGTGTGCAGTTTGATTTCAATTGTAATCAAAATTAATGTTGACGTTTTTTTTTGGCTGCATGGACTTTTGAATTTTAATTTGAATGTGAAAGAAATCTTCAAGCAGGGCCTTATATTTTTGTAAGATAGTACGAACAACTCTTATATTTGTTAAACCGAGCAAATTGGTAATAATTCATTGTAAGTCTGTAAAATAAGTACAAGTACTTATAGGCAGGCAGAATTTTTAAATTAAATGACTGCGAGAGACGACGGTGACGACAACGGGGCAGGTGACATCGGGTGCAGACTTCATTGAAGCAGAATTTTGTGCTCTGTAATTATTGTAATTAATTTTACCTTGGTTTGCTTTATATAATCTTGTCTGATGACAAGACACTTGTGTCTCAAGTCCTCAATGCCTTTGTGTCAGAATTAAATTAATTTTTAAAGTGTATTTTTAAATTATTTCACGTTTTTAGTCTTGCGTTTTAATTAAGTATTACGACTTGGCAGGGGAAAGGGTGCCTAGTGCCGAGTGCGTATGCTGTGTATGGCTTGCTGTACGATTATTTATTTAATTATTTATTCTGCTACGACGACGGTGGCTATTCAAAAACGAAAAATATCGGAAATTATTGGCCACCTGTAAATGCTCGGAATCCTTACCTCAGGATTGTGCCTTTACTGTATAAAAAGTTTCTGGCCTTTCCTTAGTATATGAATGAGCTAATAATGAAACATACATATATGTACTTACACACTTCAAGAGAAACAAAAGAAGTTGCAGTAAAGTAACCCGTCTTACATATGAGAATGAAAAAGTAACAATTAAATAACTGTTGCTCTTATTATTACCCCTGTTAGTTGTAGAACACTGAAACTAAAAGACTATACCGTGTCAAGGCATCCTTTTTAATGTGTTAATTACGATGCGTCTGAAAGACGGTGATGGAGGCTTGCCTTGTGTCTTGAGGTTATAATTGGGATCTTTCTATTATTTTATAGAAATTCCATTGATGCTCCACATTTTAAAATGGAAACGTCACTGCAGATTACAGACTGTCGCTCTCGCGATGTTCTATACTACACAATGAAATGATGAGCAAGTTTACTACAGATATAGCAGTCTAGTAGTAGAAGTGCAGCAGCAAGAATGAATCAAATTAGAAATCTTTACAACGAACATTCTACTCGAATGCATAGCAACTTCTAGTTTCCTTCGAAATCGATTCGCTAGCAATCTCATTGGAACTTTACAAATTGAAACAAAAGACAACCTATGCATACAGTACTGTAATGCTCTTTCGAATAATCTGTTTGTAAAAATATAGGCTGCATAAGACTTCTCTACCTGTACAAAATACTGCCGTACTGATATGCTGCATGCATATATGTTCAGCAGAATTGCAATTTTGGTTAACCACAATTTGAATAGATTGACTCAGTGATTCCTGCTATTCTCAGCTTTTGGAGCAAATCGTGGTCGTAAAAGGTGCTAAAACAACTCAAATATTTTCTGCATCCTATAGCATATCGTAAAGCATGACAAAATGTTTATAGGCATCTACGTATTACAGTATAGTTAACACATTGTGTGAATTTTTGCACATTTTTAGTGCTTAATAGATTTTTTGCACCTAAAATCTTTCAAAATCTTGTAAAAATAAACTTTGTACTACCCAGTAGTGTACCCAGTCGTGTACTTCCTATACAGATATTTGTTGAATTTTATTCCATTTTATTACAACTATCCTGAGTGCAGATAAACTGACGTAACAGTTGAAATGGCTTGATAGTTGTTTTTTTTTTCAGACGAACGTGAATGAGAACGTTTATTGTGCACGTTTTTGCTGTACGCACAGATGGAGATTATACAATTATACTGTTTTAATAATATCTATTCTTTTAATGCATCATCAAATATTTAGCAATATCAATATGGACAACTATTTGAAATGGAGAAGGCAAGACGCCCTACCAGGACATCGCATCGTCATCAAGTCATCATCTCAGTAGTTGCATAATACGATAATACGAATAATGGCGAAAGAGCAATTTTTACATTCAGCGGATCAAATGCCAATGTCAAGCAATCCTTAGTACGGAAACATTACAGTAATAGTATCAGTAGTATGTAGGTAAATGTGTCTACTGCATAGTAAATGTATATTATAGGTACATAAGCTATTAAATTAAGCTTTACTGTACTGACATTGACATGAAACATGGACTTTTTTCTTGGGTGGACGTAGACTTTTATAAATTGTAAATATCTAATCCTAGTAATCCCAATAAAATACCTTATCCAACTGCCCTGACAGCTCTAGTAAATCTAATGGAGAGTAAATATTTGTAAATAAACCAAAGTGCCTAGTTCCGTACGTATGTATGGAACTTTTAGTGTACATCCCACTCCAATTTAGCAAAACCAGCAGGAAGTTCGTATGCATATGCAGATGGCGTTTAATATTAATACGTAATTATATACTTAAATGTACACAATACCATATATAGGTACAGCTTATATATTCCGATTTGCTGAAACGCTCCAATTATTGTCAGTCAGTCAAGTCAGGTCTCAAGACTGAAGACATTGCACGAAAAACTCTTTGGAAATGGCAATGGCAAGGTCAGAATTGTTTTTTATAAACCACGACCATTTTATTCCTGTATCGTGACATTGTGAGTGACTGCGAACGGCACACGGCAGGACGGACAGATATATTTAGACCGATTTTAATGTACACAATAAGTTACTTGAATAACGAGGGTCGATTCCTACGTTGGTATGCATTTACATTTTTGACTAAAGTACTTTTCTATGCAGCTATACTGAACCTGTTTTCCTTACTATTTTCTGATTTGCGGATTACTCCAGCTGTCATGCTTAAATTGCAGTATCTATGTAACGATAACAGTCTTGCTTAACGTCTCCAACGCCAATATGTAATTTAAAAAATAAAAGTGCAAACAATACAGAAAGGACGACAAATAAATTTATTGTTGGGCTGTATGTGTGTGGTTGTAGGTTGCCGTAGCCTTGCATCGTAAATTTAGCAGATAATAAAAATAAATAAACTTGTACATATGTACTTTGCTGATATGACTAAAGACAGCCGCCTACTTCATTTCATTTTCATTGCATTGTAATTGGATTGTATTTCGTCGTTTTATTCGCATTGCTTAGTCAAATTTCTTTTCTTAAATGGCTCACCTCAGCGATAACAACCGCTGTGCATATACATTCAACGCCGATAAAGCTTCCAGAGGGAATACCGTACGTCTCAGATTGGTCTCCAAATCTTAAAATAATAGTAGAATTTACAAGTTTAATTCATCAGAGTGGCAAAAATTGGTCTTCGATTCGTTCGATAAACAACTTCCGGGGAAGCTAATATTTGAAATACGGTGCATATGTTAATATTATGAAAATTATGCAAATAGTGGACATCACAACACTGCGAATTTACGTTCGTGTTGTGTTCGCCCTTTGCGGGTACCAAATAACAAAGTAATTTTCCAACAAATGCTTAATGATAGCGTTAGTGCTAAAAGAAATCTTGTCTTTTGACATCCTAACGCGATTCAGTATTTTGTGAGAAAGTTGTATATCACTCAATCAGCTACAAAGTTATGTCTATAGGTACTCATGCACTGCGTGCTCTACCAAATGGTATGCTATTTTGAGTTCTGGAAAACCTTTGCTTGCTTCGGAACTGGAACTTTTAAGTTCACTAAAGATGTTGAATGGAGACAATGAACAACACCCCCTTTTCCCCAAGATTTTTCCACTATTACGTAATTTTAATGCCGACGATTTTTATGGGTTGGCCACAGTTTTTGCAAAATTATTTTAATTCCAACAATTTATTACTTCGTTGCAATTTATTGTCCATTGTTTCCCTTCAAAAATCCCAGTTCCGTCTCAAATACATATTATTAAGTTCAAAGTATCATACCATTAGGACAGATGCTGGTAGCTGTTATCACTCTGGATATATCTGTCAGCCGACAGACTAAAATATCAGTGCACTGTACTATTTATTGATGCATTTAACAGAACATTAAAAAACTATCTCCTAGAATGTTTATTATACGATTTTCAGTCGACACCGTATTAAATAATTTTTTGTTTTCCTCTGACTGAAAAAACGTGGTAACTAACATGAATAAAATTAGACTTTCAAAACGTCCAACTCTTTGTATGTGTACAAAAAATTAATCGTTTATTAGCTAAATCTCTGGTAATGTATATAACAGTCTGGCCACTGACAGTATATAATAAGGAAAGTATATACTAGTAAATTGTCAGTGTATGTTTCTGTTTTTGGCAACAAGACGTGTTAATCAAACATAACGCAATACTGGAAATTCATCCCTGTGCTTTTTACTACACATCAATTGACCACAAGTGCCAGCCGATCACAATTACCAGCATTTATCCGATGTGGAACATGATGTTCATCCTTATTATACTCGTATTTATTACATGGAATTCCCTAAACTTTCTGGACTGAACACAGCCTAGTAATCACTCCATTATTTATTGCTTATTCCACTTTCAGAGACAAGGTTGACAGATGCATTCCAAGCGTTAAAAGGTTTCGAAATAAATAAGTGAGAAAGAGCAATTATTTTGGCAATATTGCTGGTGTAGTTATTCGCGGAAATTTTAGTTCAAGAAACGATTTACGACCATAATAATAAGTGAGAAGTAGTTATTTCCTGTCTCTTGCCGATGCAGTACTGAATTGCTCACCATTTTCCAAGCTATTTTTAGAATGTTGATTTAGATTTGTTAAACATTAAGTGAAAATCACCTACATAATCTACCATCGTTCATAGTCTGGATCCGGATTACCTTGGGATTTGCATTCGAAATGGATTTCTGGGTTAGGCGATACATTGATAGGTGTGTAAATCAAATAAAACATACTGCATTCTGTATTTGCTCTAGATCTTGAGTTTCTGAGCATCCAGTATTACATACGAGTCACTTCTGTTGTCTGAGTCTCTTATCGTTGGCTGTTAGAATTTAAAATGAAACCTGGGGTAGTTTATTTGTTTGTTCAACTGCACACATTTTTATCACCTACAGAAAAAAGTACGTTACTAAATAAGAGACTGTCTGTAGTTGTCCAAAATGAAGAAAAACATAATTCGGGTGCTGAGAAAAGAGAAACTTCAATCTTCAAGGTTACTGCTAGTTCTGGTGGAAACTTGAAAATAGCAATCATTCTTTAGCAGTTTTCTTTTTTTGAAAACGTTTTGAAAAGAAGACAGACAACAAAGTGCTTTGCACGTAGGAACGTATTTATGCTAATATATTATTGTGTAGTCAGCGACGATGTTTTTATTGGACCTTGAAATTGGAATTGGGTCTTGTCTTGGATTCCCTTCAATTTTCTACTGTAAGTTCTAATCATTTGTACTGTGATTGTCAGTCGTATACCACTTCACGCGAGTATTCTGGAAATGTTGACACGTACTAGTACTCTTTCATTATTGCACTGTCTGACAATTTGCTATTTGAAGTTTCGCTGAAAGAATTCCTTTTATTATAAGTAATCTCCCTGGATTTTGGTCTCCCCGTTTATATTTGCACATGCTGCCTGGGTTCATATTTACAGTTATCAAAGTTTTCGGCGTCAGTGCAGTGAAATGCAATATGTCACCATGAAATTGCACTTTGGTATTGAACTACTGAATTGGCAGTTTTCTTATTTCATTCTTTCTTTCAGACTTTGGATTCAACCCGTATCCACTATGTACATAGGTATGGTGTCTGGATATTTGACTCCCGGATATTTGGCTCCCGAACATTCAAAAATAAGGATTACCTACATTGTAGTTTACTATTCCATAAATAATTATTCTTTTTTTTCTCAACTTAACAATTTTATTGTTGTTCTTCCAATCCTCCAAGCTAAAACAATCCCGTTTTCGTTCAGTTACCAAGTTTATTCATTGCATGCATTTCTCTGCATAGCGGTTCCCAAATGGTAATGTAATGTAAAATACTGGTGTACAGTCAAAATTGGCAACTGCAATCTGAACAAAATAGTATGAATTCGTTAAGCATTTCAACTTACAAATTCCAACGAGTACCAGTACACAATAAAGCTTAGCGACAGCTCATTTATTTTGCTTTTAAGAATTAGTGTACAATGTATTACCTGGAGTTTTTAAGCAATGACACACAATAAGATTACAAACGTATTGACAATTGATTTCGGTACCATGTCGATGTAGCCACGTTACTGATTAGCTAACTTACTAACTAGCATTTATAATTTAATAATAATAATTTATTTCATTTTGTCGATTTGGCCTTAGCCCATACAACTTGTACTAACTAGTATTTCATCCTTTTCTTTGCAATGTCATTTTGTAACCACTGCACTATGTAGAGTAACATGCATTAATACGTAAACTTGGTAACTGAACGAAAACGGGATCGTTAGAGTGATGGTGGATTGGGAACATAAAAATTGTTTGAAAAGTAGGCAAGAGTTTAGGTAATTGTTTATGAAATGGTCAACTTCAGTATTTGTAATCCCGAATTTTCCATGTCCGGGTGTCAACTGTCCGGCATTAGAAGGTGCCAACGCGTGTAGTTCTGGCTTCTGAACCGAGTAAATTCTGTCAGATAGGTAATTGAAGGCGGGTCTCCAATAGACGGCGGGTCTCTAATAGAAGGCGGGGGTTGCTGGCGCTTGTGCAATCATTTAACATTGAAATCAGACCTCTAATTTCGGCGAGTCTGTAATACACAGCGGGGGTCGAACTGAGTTTTACAAATAGAAGGCGGGGCCTTCTATTAGAAGCTTTACGGTAAGTGCATACGGACCTTGTTTATCTTGTTGATTGTTGAGGCAACAGCAACGTCACTCTTCTCGTGTCTCCTGTAATATCCAATCGATCCAGGGAAACACAACGATTGAATGAAAGTATTACAGAAGAATTTAAACTTTTAGTGTAGCATGTTTTTGACATGAGCTTTAGTAGTAGCGTACTCATTTTATGCTTCTATGGCTGTCTGAACGTAAAATGGGATATATACATATATGCTTGGTATTCCTTTCCTTGAATCCTTTTCTTTAGAGAAAGATGGTCTGCAACTGGTTGCATTGAGAGCATGAAGATTTCTTTGGCATACGAAACGAGTTTACTACTTCACGTAATTCACCCCATCTTCGATTCTAGTATTCTTTGATGTGGCATTAGTAGTAGTGGCGATAGTGAGACTATGATAGCATATATCTCCTTCCCTCCCTCACAATGCAAAACGATGTAAAAGGAAATGAGAAAAATTTTGACGATTATGTTTTAGTGTAATTTCAAATTGGACGAATAAAGACTAAGATTCAGTTACCCACACTCGGCATTCTATGGAAGGCCTAAACCCTACGTTAGGAGAGCCACATCCGGAGTCATAAGCTTTGTGGCAACGACAATATAAAAATGCCACTGGAATTCCAGATGGATTTTTAATGCGAATTCGAATCGGAATTTCTTTGGTCGACAACGACAGTGACACGGATACGCCGGGGGAAAGAAATGAGATGAGACGATGCGTGGAATATTTTCACTGGCTTTGAGGCTGGACTGGGAACTGGAAAATGAGAATTTATGGGACAGTTCTTGAGGCACGGTATCTGGCTGCAATATATCAATATATCACCGTCTGGAAAAAGTATGGACTTTCATTTTTTGTGCGCAGAAAAATCGCGATTTAAGTTCTTCCTTAAAATGCGAATACTTCTATGTAATTATTTGTGGACTTCCTAAAAGTTGTTGACTATTAGTTTTCAGATTTTTACTTAGTGTTGGGTAGCAGCTATCACACTTCGCCGTTTTACCATTGTCTGAATAATTAGCAGGAGTTTATCATTTGACTGAAGGCGGCACCTCATAAAAATAGAGATAGCGTATTTTGCATATTCAACTGCAATATAGGTGGTTATACTATGTATGTATATAAGGCACATGCTACGATGCTACACATTCTTTACGGTTTAATACGGCTACGGACGGTATACCGCTACTTCACGATTTCAGCCAGCTGTGATGATAAAGACGCATGCCAAGAAAATAAAAAAAGATCTCCAAACTTCCTACTCAGCATTAGTACCAAGTGCAGTATGCAGCCTCAGTGTAGTTTGCATAAAAGTCGTGACAATTGTCATAATTCTCCAATAAAAGATAACTAGACGTGACTCAACTGAACTACCGAGAGGGTGTTATACTGTTATGTGAGGTGCTGATGCTATGTTGCGCTAACTAGTTTCGATTTGGATTTGACATTGTAGGTAGGAAGTATCCACTGGTTGTAACATTATATGGTGTATTGTTCCATACATGTATGTACATATGTATATGAGAACATGCTTTATTTCGTGAGCAAAAATGCAATAAAATGGAGCACTTTCCCTTGCCGCTTATAAAATGTAGTCTAAAAATATGTCTAGCGAAGACGTTAAATTAAATCCTTCCTTCTATATCTGTCGTTTCAGCCTCCCATTTTTCCATTTTAGCTTTTCAAATGTGTTTACGCTGCATTTCTGGCTACTTTGTGACACTTAATTATGTTCCGTCATAATTTTTCCAAGAATCTAGATGCGCTGCAGTAGGCTTAAAATTCAAGCGTAATCCAGCCTCATAGGCCCATGTAAGGAAGGCAATGACTTTTTATGAAATGACTCTTACAGCGAGTTGATTCGTGTGGGAATGGATATAATACTGTGTTGCGACTACAGGGGAAAAGTTTATCTACCCAACTATACATCTATTTTGTATGTAGGAAGGAATCCCATCGACGTTCGAAAGGTAGAATTGCAAACTAAACTATCTACATTCAGCAAAGCTGAAAAAATTGCCGTCAGATTTAAAAATGTTTTAAATGAAAGTTATCAAAAAGTGGATAAGTGAAATGCCAGGAGCCTCGTGAGCTTTTCGTTTTCAAAAACGACGATGTGCTTTCCATGTGTGTTGAAGTAGAAGTCCCGTTGCTACTGTTGGGACGGCTAGCAGTGATGAGAAAGTTTATGATCTTGGTGTGGGTTACTCCACAAAACTCACCGTCATTCCCAAACTCAGCCCGAGTCCCAACGCAGCGTAAATCTTCTGTAGACGAAATGAGAAAAATCGTCTCCATTCCATTTTTCATATTCTAAGAACACATTACGATTTCATTCCATCAAGGATACTTCGTACAGTCCAAAATATTGCTAGCACTTATATGTCCTACGTTCGAGCGTTACTATTGTTGTTTCAAGGGCCTTGTAAATATTGCATCATATAAACGGTGAGTCCTTCAGAGAAGCAGTACATGCCTCGCACTTTCGAAAGAGACACAAAAATACATTTAAGAGCATTAAAAGTGGCAAAAGTACTTACACAACCATTAACAAAATTTTAAAATCAGGATATTTTATTTTTCAAGAAGCTCGAGCAATTTTTTCATCCTCAAAAACCTTTTTTATGACGTAATAATTGAAATACCCCATGTCCTGGTATTGTATATATGTATTGTAGTGACACCAGTAATGTCAAACCAGCCGCTAGACAATTTTTCTGTGTGAAATATATCCATTGTTCATTTTGTACAATGACATACTAGGCTGCAAGAACTCTCAAAGCTATGTACATCTATATATTAGTAGGGGGCCTCCATAAATGACATTGGCACTTTTAAGAAATATTAAACAGCAACCCCTGAAGTATTTGTTTTTAAATATCAGTCCAAATGGATAACATTTCCTTTTTCGAAACGTAATTTGTGGACGACACCCTCGTAAGTAGGCGAGCGACCCCCTAAAATATTTGTTGTGTTTCTCTTTCAATGTTTCACGCTCTGGTTAGACTTAATTCAATTTATTTCAATTTCAATCCATCCTTCACACTCACATCTTTCCACGAACTGAATTACGAACTACGGTGTGGGTTGATGGATGCGAAATGCGTTCGGTGAAAGTCGACAACTATTTTTTCACACTTGTTCGGAAATGAAGACGACATGGAAAGCACAACAGGGAAAGCGTAAGTACGGCAACCAAATCTCCAAAATGTCTATCAGCAATAAACAAAGTAAAGCGACGCGCTTACGTTCACTCCCCTGCTTTTGGTAATTTGATTTCTCTCTTTCATTCAACTTATCGTTTTCAGTTACGGATTTCAATCACAATTTACGAGTTGAATCAATCAGCATCAACGAACTTGAAAAGGAATCACATACACGGCAGTCATTTTTGTTATGAAATTTATTAAATCACAAGAATTTTATTTTTCGTTGTAAAATAGTCTAAAAAAGCCGTCATAAAACAAAATTGAAATTTTTGGTGTGTTCCAGCTGTAATTTCTATTTTATAATAATTCATTCATGGCATGACTGGAGTTCTACAAAGAAATAGGAAGTATGAAAGCCTACACATTTTTAATGTATAATGCAGTTTAAAAACTGCTCGATATGTAAATTAAATCTAGATTTTAAATACTCTAATTTATTATTTACCAAGCATGAATACGCTGTGCTGTGCAAGGAAGGGGCATTTCAATATTACGTTGTGCATTTTGCGTTGGCATAATCATAATCATTTCGGAAAAGACCAATTATTAATGCTTATGAACTTTCAACTAAGATAAAATATTACGCTGAAGCTACAAAAATTGTAAAAATCAATATTTGTAAATTTCAAAAAATTAAAAACCCGATATTCAAGACTCTGGCAAGTCCAAAATATAATACTTTACGTTCTAAAACAATGCAAAGTCTGCAATGTATACTACTAGTGCGGAAAAATGTATAAACATGAGGTTTTTGAAAATGAAGGAAAGCTAAACAGTAAGCACGTAGTTTAATTACATAACACTTGAGTGGCGCTGTGAATTTGGATTGGGTACAGTATTGGTAGTAAATATTATAGCACATATATAGGCAAGCATGCATTTAAACTAGTTCAATTCGCTGTCACGTTCGGGCTGACACACATAAATTCCCTCATTTTGAGCCATACACTAGTCTCAATCTAGAGTGTATGTGTATAGTTATATAGCCAAGCAGTTAATCTAAACATTTAGTTAAGGACTCACAACTGGACATTAATTGGACCGGACTGGACTAGATAAGTCGACTGTATCTATGTGCTGCACTAGTAGCACTCCTCGTCGTTGTACAACTACTTCCAGACCTAGGTTATTTTAATGGGTCAAGGGAGAAATAAAAAATGCAACACACTGGCATATCTGAAATGGTCATTTAATGGTTATTTATGTCAATTAAACTGATTGATTGGATTTCCTATAAGCAATCCAGGGCATGAGGCCTACACAATTTATCATCCGGCCCAGCACTGAACACTCATCAGTGTCTAATGTTTATTTCCAATTGCGACTGTCTTTTTTTGATGTTCAGTTCAACTGTTGAATAACATCTGCATTGATGTTAGTGTCTCCAGTCTGTTTTCACAAGGCTGTAATTTCATATCTTGTTGCTGTATCCGTTTGCAAATTCAACATCATTTAGTTATAATGAAATCAATCTCAACTTGTGTTGTGTGAAAACAAAATAACTAATCACAAGTCAGCACAGCCTACAAAACGAGTAAAGACCATCCGAAGGAACATAAAATCAATAAGGGGTCGTGTACTCACTACACCAAAGAAAATCATGTTGTTTTACATTGTCGCATTTTGTATTTTGTTGATCTACAATCTTTCAGGAAAAACTATACCTTCTTTACAATCGATAGTGTGTGTTACCTTTTTGAAACATGGCTTTATATTGGTTGGAAACGTATTGAAATTCAAAAAATATTTAGCCATTTTTTAATCTTCTCCCACCCTTAAATGTTCGGCAAGTTGGATGTTGCATTTGTAAAGTCCCTAGTGTTACTGCAAAAGCCCAGAACTACCAGTAATGTCAACTGCTGAGCTCAGTGACTAAAATTATCTTCAATTAGCGAGATTAACAAACGAGTGGCACTGGCATGTAGTGTGTACCATGGACACTGCACTGATAATGAGTAATAGCCTTTATATTTAGTTTCTGATATTTTTTTATATCCACTGCACTGATTATTCAGTGCAAATAACTACTCGTAAAATGCTTACGAGGATGTTGAAGTCGAATTCGCGAATGTCCGTCCTAATTATGAAGTGCAGCTCATTACCATAAGCCATTCATTTGACAATTAGGACTCAGTGGTACTATACATATACTTCGGAGTTGAACCCATGAGTCGATGCTGGTTACCATTCAAAAAAATACAGCATAGGAGTCAGGAGAACAAGAACACGACAGACTTCGACAAACTTTAAAAATTATGAATGACTTTCCTTCTTGTTAATATTATTCATTCTTGAGGAAGGTTGTAGTAACCTACATGATTTATTTACGTCCTCCTATTGTTCACTATGTATATATATACATATGTATGTCTAGTCCAACAATATGCTTTTTACATGTATTGTATGAAGCCCTGATCCAAGTAAATAAAATTAACAGATTTTAACTCCCAATGAAAATCGTAAGTAGCACCAAAACGTAAATACTATATTTAATGTACTCGTTAAATAATGAAATGGCGATGTAGCGATATTTTTATTCAGTACCAGAAACGTCCCGTCCAATTAGTCAAGAGGTCTCCAATAATTGTAGCAGTTGTTCAACCAGTAGGTGCATAGTTAATCTATTATGAAAAAATTTGATATTACAATTTTTTGCATGAATTATAAATCTACGTATTTGGAAGGCTTTTTATTGAATAAACACGCTGAAACAAATTTACCGCATGAAAACGCGCAAATTATTATTAACAAAGAATGATTACATACCATTTATTTAGTTTCATTCTATTTACTACAATAATAAGGATACATTAGATTTTAAGAACAGATTTTCTGTAACAGCAAGGATCGTGATCCGTTTTTGTAGTTGACTTGGAATTCTTGCATAGAGTATTACTGATACAGGTTTTAATTCTTATAGCACTCAACTGTACCCAACTGAATATAAATGGATGAATATTACATAGAACTATATAAACCGATCTAAGAAACAACTTAGCACTAGTTAAACACTTCAGCATTTTATTATTTTGACATTGGGGCAATGAAAACATAGCCAATCTATTGTAAAAATGTTATTACCTATGCACACCATGTACGTATGTATAATACAGTTTGCGTAAGTCCAGCACTGTATTTCAAACGAACGTCCTACTGGTACAGCTATCCACCGTTGAAATTAACTCCGTGAGACAATTAAATACACATTTTAATAATTACCAGAACCAGATTAATTTCTTCACTTAAGTGCAAAGTGTAACTTACAAAGCTCTATTTTCTCTTGTATGCACAAAGTAAAACTATAGTTCTAGGTGACGACTGATTTTTATTTTTTCAATGACAAAACAATTGCTTCCACAATCATGCCTATAGAATGGCTATACTCCTATAACATTTCATGCGAGCATACCCGATTGCTACAATAATAAAAATATGTACTACAGTCTTGTAGTTGTAAACAGTCTATGTATATGTCTTGTAGTTAGTACTATCCCGCCAATGAATTCTATTTTAAATTCAAACTCACTTTAACTTACCTAGATTAATTTATATTATTATTTATATACTAATGCATTTTACACCACCGAAATTAGTATAACAATGGAACGACGAAGGTGTAAAAATGCTAAGCTGATAGAACCTTCATTCTAGTATAAAGTAGTGTTAGGATATTTAATGGAAAATTGGAAATTATAAAAAAAAGTACTGTATTAGATTGTATTAGTGTTAACATTTATGAAATTCAGGAGCTAATATTATTGCATATACACTGTAAATTATATCTCTTCAACTTTTATTTATAACATAACCGCTATTGCTCACGTACCCCATTTCGTCGATCAATTTTTGCCCACTGTCAAACGTTTCCCTACAATTTCCCAACAGATTTAAAATGAGACTCCTGTAGAACAAAGAAGATGGATAGTTGATATTGAAAAGCTTCCAGAAAGAAGACTGGCAAAAAAAAGCTCAAAAGCAAGCTAAAGTTTGATGCTGCCCACTCAATCATTAAGTTTGAAATTAGTTAGATGTATAGTGGTAGTATGTTTACATACTAGATAACATGTAGTACAAAGCAAAGGTTGCAATGTTAATCTTTGGGAAGATGAAAGTTCAAAACAGAATGATAAACTGTTGAATAAAGTGACTATAATTTTTTTTGTAGGGGACAAAATGTTATTTTGCACTTTATGAAAGGGACAAAACGTGATTTTTCCTTTTTTATAAGAGCTGAAACGTCATGA
This sequence comes from Dicyrtoma fusca, assembly GCA_034695205.1. Lineage (NCBI taxonomy): Eukaryota > Metazoa > Arthropoda > Collembola > Symphypleona > Dicyrtomidae > Dicyrtoma > Dicyrtoma fusca. Next base: position 824 of record JAQFZC010002281.1, on the reverse strand, counting down.
TGTATATACATACATATGCCATATCTTCCTCCCTGCATGACTTGATCTGGTTTGGTTATGCTAGAAAAAATATGTACGTAAACGATGAAATAACCCTATAAATTCACCTGGCTTACTATTGTTTCTACTGCCTTGAATTTCTACAAATGCGATTCTGCGACGGGATTCTTATAACTAACATTGATGAATCATAATTTATTTTACTTTCATAATTGTTCACAAACCCCTTTTGTATGAAGCATACTGTACAGTGTGGTTCAAGTTCTGATGAATACGAAATGAAGTTTGTTGCACGATGAATTTTATTGATTTGAATTTACCCAGGTAAAAATTAAAATGCATGGTTTTAAATTGTTCTTTTCCAACCACCCTGTACATACACTATATTATAAGTAATACTAAATATCATAATAAAGTAAATAAACTTACCAACTTCACTAACCACAAGAAGAATTTGAGCGTTTTATGTTGATTGGCGCATAAAATATCTGCATACCTTCAGTTTATCGATGTCCCCGTAAATATATGCTTTGAAGATAACGACATTCTCGTCATAGCGTAATAATGAAAAATCAATCACATACATACATCATTTTAATGACATTAAATATACTCTCCTGTTCTCTAATATTCCATCTCGTTAATACGTCCAAGAACATACTTCCCCCGGAAGGATCGTCTTAACGAGATTCCACGGAACTTTCATTATAAGTTAAGTTTATTATAAGACAACATTACACACTGATGGCAGTCCAGTCTCAAATGACGGAGCATATAAGTATAACATAATTCATTCAATAACTTATTAGTTTGCATAATTTTAC
>JAQFZC010002280.1:0-23935 GCA_034695205.1 Dicyrtoma fusca | reverse complement strand
AAATCGGCCCAATTCGGCTAACCTGCAGCGATTCAAAATATCCCAAGTGTTCATTATACACACTGCCCATTCTCGTTCTTTACGTCCTAGTTTGGTTTGGAGTCTCTCTCACTGACTCTGAATTTAAGTACACTCTCTGTGCCACCCATCCAGTCATCCTCAGGAGTCTCTGCGCCCAGCAACCCAGCAATTCACGTCAACGTCCACGACGTCCAGTCCTTTCCTTCTTGTCATTTCTTTCTCGTAAGATCAACTCAATCCAAAATCCAACTCGCACAAAATACACTTTTTTTTTGGAAGCACATTTATATATTATATTTCAAAAACTATTTTTTTAAAGGGTAGCATTCTTTCTTTTTCTTCTTTTTTTTTTTGGGGGAGATCACTTTTTGACTTTTTTCGAAACACTCCTATTACTGATACTGACTATCTACTATGTAATGTGTGTGTAACTAAGTATACACCTAGTTTGTAATGTAGTATGTAGTACGATTACGAATCGTTGACGATTGATGACTCAAAATAGTAAAGTCAATGGCAAAAGTGTTTCCAAAAAGTCATTATAAAAAGTGTACTTCCAAACAAAAAATAGAGTTGTTAATAAATGATACAGGGCTGTCAAGGAAATATTTTCAAAAAAGTGTGCTTTCAAAACAAAAGTCCTCAAAAAAGTGTTTTGTTTAGCGAGGTGTGCTTCCACAGAGTGTTTTCATTTTATTCAGAGTGTTTTTCAAAATAAATGTTGAGCGACCACCGCGAGAGGTGTTTCCATAAAAGTGTGTAACAACAACAAGGCTTCAACAAGGTGGACTTCGAGAGAAGGGTCTCGAAAAAGGTATTCGAAAAGGTTTTCATGTAAAGAGTATTTTCAAAATAAAGAGCTATTACAGTCAGCAGTTCAGCAGACAGACAGAGGAGATGTAAACACTCCAACGGTTGACGGAATACATAATTGTTAATTAAGATACCTACTGAACTATTAGGATTTAGGTAATTTCTTAATAGGGGGATTTATACATTTTTTTTCAGGATAAAAGGATTTTAATATTAACAGATATTAATACAGACAATTTTGTTTCTTTGCCCTCTGGCCTCTGACTATAAAACTTAGCAACTGACTGACCGGAATAACTTTTAGGATTCTCCCAAAAGCTTTGATCTTGTTCTGTGTGTGTGCAGGCAAACAATCAAGAGTTTTCGTACAGACATATTTTGGGTTTATTTATTTACTGTCTGCTAGCTGTGGGAGCAAAAGGATAATTGACAATTAATGGATTATAAGAACTATCACAATATGAAGTAAAAACTACGGGACATTTGAAAATGCTGGTAGTCAATTGCCAGTATACAAAAATACAAAACGATTGTCGTTATATTTTCCTCGAAGTCTTACATTTATTATGGTAGGGTTTACGCTGAGAATGAAAAGGGATTGCTGTTTGCAGCGGTGTATAGCTTTCGTCGATAGCAAAAACGATAGAAATAGTTTTGCTGATTTAATTTATTAGTTTTTGTTTGTTGCCGTAGATGACTGAGTCTCACCTGGAACAAATTGTATGTCCTCAGATATGTAAATTAAGGATGAATAGGTACAGCGAAAAGACAAATTACCTGGTATTCCGTTTGTCTACTCTCCTTCCACTTTTCTACTAATTAGGAACTTCAAGATATTATTTGAAAGAAACTAAAACCCAGTACATTTCGTTGCAAATACACTTCTATTTACATCCCCGACCTTGACCTTCCCCTCATGTTTCCACCAAAATACGAATATTGGAGCTAAAGCTCGAATGATTTAGCCTACATCCTCCGTCTTTCTACCCCCTCTCTTTGCAGCGCAAATACATTTCGCTGGTAATTACCAAAACAGAGAAAGACGAACTTTATTAACGAAATAAGGTCATCACTGCTTTGAGTGTTTGCTGAACCAAGGACCTAGACTCTAGAACTCTAGACCTTTGGAAAAATTTGAAAAAATACGAATAAAAAAATAAATCTGGCCCTTCAAGCACCTAAAACTAATTAAATTCGCTTTTCTACCTGTAAAAATGGTTTTCCGAAGTGATCCATGCAGGGCGAATTGATGACCGAAAACATTTAATTACCTAATAATTTATAGGCAAAACGAAATTGATATTTTGTATTCATTATTAATGAACATGTTCGTGTTATCAATTTAACTGATGGCTACTGTTATTATCGGATTCAGGGTTTTGTCTGGATTGTTACTATTTTATAGTTAATATATAAAGTTTAGTATAAATACTCTAAGAATCACTAAGAGCTGTCTCTAAATTTATTTTTTGACTTGACAACTTTACTTCATTGTAAGTTCCGTCAGTTTCACTTCTGAAATCGGGAGTTTAAGAGTGTTTTGCTCCAGGTGTAACGTAGTCAAAAATTCTCTTTGCTTTTAAAAAAAGTTAAGTTAAAGGTATTTATGTACATCCCCTTTGTACATTAATATATTTAATAAATTTCGACAAAACACAAACAATAGAATTGCATTTAATTACATCCAGGCTAATTTTACTTTACATTCTCTTCATTTTACTTTCTAAGGCTACTGTGTGCTAGACATTAAATACTTTGCTCATTTTGTAGTCGCTAGATGAAAAGCGTTAAACGTAACGCTGCGCCCTATAACTACGTGAAATTATGTTTTCTGCTTTAGATGCGGTGCATTAAAAGTTGTTTGTACTTTTCAATACATAGTTTAAATACAAATACCTACAAGTGCAGATCGATTTACTGTATGTGTTTGCTATAATTTAGGCAACGCAAGGCTTTTTGTTCCTTTCTATGTAAGTTTAAAAATTAGTACAGTTCAGTTGCACCACATTATGGAATCCAGTACATTATACTGCACTGGTTCGAGTCAAAATGTTTACATTGCAGTGACTCAAAAGCTGTGCTGGAGAATTCAGTACGGATGGTCAAACTATTCTACTTTCTACTTCCACCTACATTTCATTGGCTGGCTCCTTCTGGTCTGCATGTATAGGTGAATGAATGGTTTTGAGCTCCCGATTTACTCTCCTTTCACGGTTTTAGAAGTCCAGTCGTCATACCATCACCATCCCGATCCTCTTCTTCCTATTCCAGTTCTCCCTTCTCCTTTCTTAGTATGTAAGGGAGGGAGGCTCTAATTAATAGTGGAGCAGTAGGAGCCGTTGGAGGTTGATGGTTGTAGGATCCATGAGCTCTGATACAACGTATAGGCATTTGTAAGGAAATGTAGTTATGTGACAGAGAGAAATTGTGGGCTGAGGGGGCTCGGCTCTGCTTTCATTGCAAGTAGTAAAGTCGGAGCGGAGGCACCTTGGCTTTCACAATTTCGGAGTTTTAGTGGGCCAAAGACAAATCGATATTTTCCAAGGCCAGAGCGGCCTGTTTCTTATTTTCTTCTGGAGTCTCGTGTGTGTATGTGCTGCATATTGGTGGTGGTGTGTGGTGCGGGTGCCCGCGCGCCCAGTTTCACTTCCTTGCGTTCATACCATAGGAAGTGGATACCCTGGAGAGGGAGAGAAAGAGCTTTCAAATGGAAAAATAGGAGCATTTACACTGGAGCCACTGTAGAACCACTTTTTTAAATCTAGCTGTGCTGGATCTAGATCCTATGCGAAAGTTCTGTCCTCGTACCTTCGTCAGCCCTGCGAATGTGTTGGACTTGGTATGTATGTCGAGCGGATAGGCGCAGAAAGGAAAATAGGTTTTGGCCTACAATAAAACAAGAGGAGAGCTCGAGCTCTGTTCCCGACTTTGTACTTGCCTTCTTTTTTTGCTTCCTAGTTGAGTTAGTATTAACTTTTCTTGGCACAAGTGTGGACTTTGGCTATATCTTTCCTGACTCACCATAATTCGGGACATTGTTGTTGTGAGGAGAAATTGGGGAAGAAAGGGAGGAAGAAATCCAGTATCATCTGTTCATTTGCTGGTTCTTCATGTGCCACTTGAGGCATAATTCCTTCGCTTCCTAATAATTGGAACCTTTGACATTTTACAATACAATTCTCGTACTAGTATTTGTGGACTTTGCGCCCAGAAGCAGCAAGGCACAACCCATTCCCTCCGTCACGTACAATATCTGTTCAAAGTACAAGTTGCTTCTGGAAAGTGACTTCTATTCCTACGTGTATTTATTTTGAAACTTGTTATTAGCTATATTATATCCTGTGATCAAAGTGAGTTGCATGGTTGGATTCTGACCGTTTTCTTTGGTTTAAAATCGGTTTAGGAATTTAGGATTTTCTTTTTTCCTACAAGTTTGCTGTACTATACTTTAATAATATGACTTAAGCAGAAGTAACTCATCTCTTTTTCTTGGTCTGCGAGTCTGTGTACCGAGTTCTTTGTATCCAACTTAAAATGAAATCGTACGTATCGTCGCTTAAGAAGCAAAGTGGATTGACACATCCAAATAAAACTAAAAATATAGGGGATAACCACTTTGTTTCTTAAACTGACAGTGTGTATGTTACAAACGCTAATTTAGCTAGAACAAATCCGAAGCCTCGTTTCTCTTCATTTTCAGCCTTGCCTCGAATAACCAATTCTTACTCAGACGCTTGGTAATCATTACAGTAGTGATATAATGTTTTGTTATTTTTTAATTGCAGAATAAATTGGCAGCGCTGCGCGCTGAAAACTGTTAGATGGCGTCGGGAAATACACCTATGGAGCAGCTTATCCCTATCGTTAACAAATTGCAAGATGCTTTCACCCAGTTGGGTGTTAGTATGCAGTTGGGTGAGTATGCATTTTATTTTGCAATAATCTATTTTAAACAATGTTTTTTTAATGATTAGTTTTTCAGTTGTGGTATTTTTACCACTGTTCGTTGATTACATTTTGCAAATATATATGGTTGTTTTATATTCAGACCTGCCTCAAATTGCCGTTGTGGGTGGCCAATCTGCAGGAAAATCATCTGTGTTAGAAAACTTTGTTGGGAGGTAATTTCTTCCACTTTAAATTTCTTTAAAAAATCAGATAGTTATCTCGACTAGTAATAGTAATTTGGAAAACCTAATAACAATATATGTAAATTCCACTTCAGAATGTGAGAGAATTAATATTTAAAAATTATTGCAGAGATTTTCTTCCTCGTGGTTCGGGCATCGTAACACGAAGACCTTTAATATTGCAGTTAATCAATTCTCCAGCAGAATGGGGAGAATTTTTGCACTGCAAAGGGAAGAAATTCCAAAATTTTGATGAAATTCGAATGGAAATCGAGGCCGAAACTGATCGATTAACCGGGTCAAATAAAGGCATCTCCAATCTGCCCATAAATCTTCGAGTCTATTCACCTCATGTTCTTAATATTACTCTCATTGATTTACCTGGTAAGATTTTGTTTTGTTTTACTGGCAAATTAAATGATAATGAAAACTTTTACCCTGCCTTAAGCTGGTGCGTAAAGCTTAAAGTAGTCGTTTGTTGTGTATCGTGGAAGTATTGCTATATGGCTAGAATTGTGTGAGATCCAAATACTTCTATCGTCTGTATAATCGAATACCAATGTCGTAAATACATACCTGGTCTAGTTAGATATAAGAAGGTGGCATAAAGAGGAACGTCATGGTAAAATTTGATATTTCGATGGTCAGTTCTTTAAATGAAGGTACTCGTGATTAGTGATACAGTAATATAATCACTGAATTCATTGTAGTCGAAGGAAAACCGAAGAATGTTACGTATATATACAGTTCGTATTCCCAGAAAGTCCGAAGATTCGTGTTTCTGTGTTTTCGTAGGGAAGTTCTACGTTTAAATGTCGATTTTCACCCTCCAAACGCATATGCACATGCAAAGTTAATTTTATTTGAGCTGGGTTTCGAAAGTGCATTGCATTATGGCCCTTTGTAGGAAGCAGTTCAGGTAGTGGTGCTTACGTGTGCATGATTCTCATATCACTTCCCCCAAAAAATGCTTTCATTAAGTGTGACCTCGGAAATGTCCCCGGTGAAGTATATTTCTGTATTAACATGAAGTTAAAGTATATTTCTGTATTAACATGAAGTTAAAGTATATTTCTGTATTAACATGAAGTTAAAGTATATTTCTGTACTAACATGAAGTTAATAATGCAAAATGAAACCATTATCGATTACGTTTTTGGTACAATAAACCAAATTCATGGAAACCTCAGTGGATGAGAAACTTACGTTGTAAGTCAAAACTGTTTCTACAGCACACCATACATCCCACTTAGATAATTGTGGGGACGAGGCAGTATATTTTACCCATTATTATTGCGGAATTGCTGTAATATACTTGTATAATTCAATTGAGGATACTTGATTTACTTTTAAGCGTCTGTGCCATGAACTAGTGCGGAATAATTTTTGTCCAACGGGAGAGTATTGATTCGATTAATCCATGTAGAACTAAATATTCGCGTTCACCACTCGCTCATTAAAATAACTTTTATGCCGCTATTAAGTTTCCTAAAACAGTCACGTAGGATAATTTAAATTGTGATTTGATTAGCACAATATTTATAGATAATTAATATCTATTTTGTGTTAAACTGTGGCACAGCATAATCTTAATCTATAATTACATTTTCTGTCAATGTGGGCTCGCATATGAAGCTAATATACCGTGGTTGGTGTTAGGCTATATGTATTATGATTTTCTGTGACGGTGCGCTGAACTAGCATAAGGTATTGTGGTCTTAAACAAATTAGGTACGCATGAATTCAGGTTATAATCATACGGAAGCACATTGTATTAATGTGCGCCTCAAATCTACTTTATTGTTAATGTAGTGTGCATAACACATTGTACTCGTTATTTAAGTATCGGGTTATAGCAATCTTTAAAGTTCAGTAGGCAGGTTTAGACTTAGGTTATATATGAGCTTGGAGAGCTTTGACTAATGCCAACTTTAGTGGATTTTATAACTTTAATTCATATTGTCGTATTCTTCCGAATTTTGTCGAGAGATTTAATTGAAGAAGACTCTATTAGACTTATTATACTAACGTCTTATTGTGTAATATTTGAAGTGAAGGCGTTATTCGTTCCTCTTCTTTGTAGCGGGCGCCCTTTGCGTCAGACTACGTGACCTTGGGGTGGTAGGAAGATAGAATAGAACGTGTATTTAGGATATTTTGAAAATATATGCATATTACATGTTTAAAATTAGTCAGTCTGTATATAGTCCAAGATAATTGCAAGTCAGGTTAATGTTACGTTTTGTATTTCCATGTCATTATTTAGTAGCTACGTGTGTGCCATGCACTTCTAAGAAGTCCACTGGGGTAGAGTTGTAGAGTGCGAAGTTCGCAATGTCTGCATACATGGATATACACATTAATGGTCTAATCTGAACAACATGGCTTTGGTAGCTATCAACTCGTTAGTATGCAGTTACCAGTTACCACCGACAGTGATTGCAGCAAGCATGCCGTGGGTGGATATTTTACATGAAGGTTGTAAATAATTTTTAATATAACCAAAATATGATGCAGTTCATTGTTGACAACAACAAACAATAATTTGAAACTGATTTAGTCTAATAATTTAGTCATGTCATAATTCATAGAGCTAAAACGTTAAAACTATGAAAGAATTTGAAAAGTAAACAGTTTAGGTATATGCCATTGCCCTTGTACATATTAGAAAGAAGTATTTGTCGAAGTTTGTAATGTGAAACATTACTTGGGAAAACAACATTATCATAATATTCTCAATTTATTCTTAGTTCATCAACAAGATTTTGGACGGAGAGTTGATGCTTCATTTTCAGGGTTGGGGTTGCGGTTCCTAAAAGTTATGCACAGCAGAAAAATTATTGAATGTTCGGTCGCCTAATGTCTCCTCGTTTGCATTTTTCAGGGTTAACGAGGGTTCCTATTGGTGACCAACCGCCGGACATTGAGCAACAGATACGAGATATGATCTTCCAGTTTATCACCAAGGAAACATGTTTGATTTTGGCAGTAACACCAGGCAACTCCGATTTAGCTACCTCGGACGCCCTTATGCTGGCAAAACAGTGTGATCACGATGGTTTGCGAACCATTGGAGTAGTCACAAAATTGGACCTCTTGGACGAAGGAACGGATGCTCGTGAGGTTCTAGAAAATAAAGTGGTTCCTCTTCGGCGGGGTTATGTAGGAGTTGTCAATAGGTCACAGAAAGATATCGAAGGTATGGAATTTTTAAAATTTGATGTGCCCTACTGGTGTTAATCGAATGAACTATGCCTGTGCGATGTATTTGAACCTGATAGGTGAGCACATTTTACTGGAGAATACTTTTTGATAAAATAGGTAAGAAAGATATTAAAGCGGCTGTGGCTGCGGAACGTAAATTCTTTTTGAGTCACCCATCTTATCGTCATATGGCGGATCGCTTGGGTACCCCGTACCTGCAGCGGGTGCTAAATCAGCAATTAACGAATCATATTCGTGACTGTTTACCCTCACTCCGGGACAAAATGCAGAAACAAATGCTAGCCCTGGAAAAAGATGTTGAGCAATACAAATACTTCCGACCTGATGATCCTGCCATCAAAACTAAGGCCATGTTGCAGTAAGTGTTTAGTTTATCGTGACGATTTAAACTATTCATAGGTACCTCTGATTTTTAGGGATATTTAATTACTTTTAAGATCCTCAATGCATTGTTTAAAAGTACACTTTCATTTGTTACGCGTCTAGAATGATACAGCAATTGCAGTCTGACTTTGAACGAACTATCGAGGGCTCAGGCTCCGCATTAATCAATACAAATGAACTGTCGGGTGGTGCAAAAATCAACCGACTATTCCATGAACGATTTCCCTTTGAAATAGTCAAGATGGAGTTTGATGAGAAAGAACTTCGACGAGAGATTGCATTTGCTATTCGTAATATTCACGGTATTCGAGTGGGTCTCTTCACTCCTGACATGGCCTTTGAAGCCATTGTTAAGAAACAAATAAATCGCCTGAAGGAACCCAGTATAAAATGTATTGATTTGGTGGTTAACGAACTATCGAATGTTGTTCGTATGTGCGCAGAAAAGGTTAGTGGAATTACTTGGAATGTTGTCGGTGTTCCGTTTAGTTTTTGTTCGTAACTGTTTTTACGTAAACCTGTTCATTCGTTCATTTCGGTTTTATGTTTTCGTTTGTTTGTAGATGAATCGCTATCCGAGGCTACGAGAAGAAACAGAACGAATCATTGCAAGCTACATTCGAGATAAGGAGCAAACTTGTAAGAACCAGTTATGCCTTCTCGTCGATTGTGAGTTGGCCTATATGAATACAAATCACGAAGATTTTATTGGATTCGCCAAGTAAGATCTCCGATTATTTTAGTTGTCTTTTTCATTAAGTGCTATAAGTTCTATTCGTATCCCACTGAGCTGCTTCCTGGTTAGACTATGATACACCTGAAATTATACGATTTGCCCTCCTGATTATTTACTAACAAGTTATTGTTACCGTTAATTTCTTATTGAGGTAGCCACCTGGTCTGAACACAGTAGTTAATGTATGATCCTTCATTTAATCATGCATTGAGCAAATTTCGACTTTAGCGTTAAAAATATAGCATTTAATTTAAGTTTTTCGGAGAGAGTAATAATGTCCTTGCCTTTCTATTCGTTTGACTGGGCCATACTTTGACAAACTTTTCACTTCTAGGGTTCTAACGACGGCAAATGTGATTGGGCGGGAAAACAATAGGTTTGATGACATAAAATAAAATTCAATTAATTTCTTTCAAAAATACACAATTGATGCAGAAACTTTTATTAGAAGTGGTGCTTTATATTTGTAGTTTTTATTTCGTTTTGTGTAGTTAAATTACTAAAGTTGTTATAGTGCGGAATCGTGTTACTTTTCTTATGCCCATTATTTTTCTTACATGCATGGATTAATTTAATTCTGGTTGTAGTATATTTTTCACTGTAAGTATTTGGTTTGGCAAATTCATCACGTACTAATTTTATTTTCAAACCTTTAATTTCAACACTTCTATTTCGTTATCTAGTAATTATTACTGCCATGCATGCCCAATTTGGTTGGTCGGTGTCATAGTACGTTTTGTGGTATGAGTCAGTATTCTTTTTCTAAAGTATGGAATTTGTTCCTGTGATGTCAAATTGCTACTTGTGAGAGTAGTACCAGTACCTTCCTTGATGTTCCGAAACGTACAAACACACCAGATGAGATATCCGCCTTCTAGAGCTGGCAGATTGGTTTCTTTCATCGGTGTGTCTCATAAAGTACTACCGCAGAATGAAAGGAGGAAATGGTTTCTCGTCACTCGAAGTGGTTGTATTTTCAATCCAGTTGCCAGTTGGTTATAAGATTAGTACGGAAATATAGTTTTTTCTCTACTAATTATATAATGTGTAACTTGTAAGTGTAATTATCGTTTGAAAAAATAATATTTGGTTGATGGTGCTTTTCGTTAAAAAAGAACCCCAGTGTGCAACTTGTTTGCCAGTCTTTGACTATTTAAACATCATAAATGCGTAATCTATAAGGTCAGAAAAGGTATGACTTGTGGTGTTTGTGGTAAATGATGTAGATTTTGAGTGTATAGTTTTCATTTTTATAAAAAACATACCGAAACCAGAGACTATCTAGATATTTTCAGGATTAAGTTAAGAATTTGAGTTATCAACCGCTAATTTCTTAATGGAAACAGATTCCTAATATTTATATTTTTTAAATGATAGTTTTTCACTAGTGTAGCGTATTGGGTATCATTCAAGGTTTCAAAATCCGCCCGTCGCATCAGGGGTGTATATACTTATGTTTAAAGTTGCTGAAATTGGCTTTTTGGCATAAGTTGCCTCACGTAATTCTTACCGAAATAATATAATGGAGCGATTACGGACCAAAATATTAGGGTGTTTTTAATTTCAGGTCAAAATTTTGAAAAATGTGCATAACTAGAATTTCAAAATTTTTAGTTTAGCTCCGAATTGTTTCGAACAAGTTTCTAAAGGCATAACATCACAATTTAAAATGTTTTTGGCTCTATAAAAGTTTTGATGACACAAGCGGGGAAGCCATAACAGGGCAAAACGTCACATTTAAAAATTTTATAGGCCACGTTTCCAAACGCTTAAATTGTAGCGATTTTGACTGAAATTTTCAGTAAAGACAGTCTTGCTCAAAATATGAGGGCTTTATAGGCAAAGTTTCAAATTTTTCAAATTTTGATTTTTTGTCAAAATTTTGATTTTTTGTCAAAATTTTGATCTATGGGACAATTTATGCCAGAAAGCCAATTTTAGCAACTTTAAACATAAGTACACTACCAAAAACCATTTGGATCGCATCATTTTGCCCAAAAAGTGCGTCCATTTTTAAACTTTAAAAACGCATCATTTTGATGAGTTCTGACCTCATCATATGATGAGGTCCACATTTAGACCATGTTGATTCCCTATCCTATGAAGGTACCTCATCTGGAGTCCATCTGGTTCCCATCATTATGATGTATTCTAACACATCAAAATGATGCGGTTTTAAAGTTTAAAAATGGACTTACTTTTTTATGATGCGATCCAGAGGTGGTAATTTTTTGCAGTGTACACCCCTGATGGCTTGAATGGTGCCCAGTATGCTACACTAGTGATAAACTATCATTGAGAAAATATGAATACCTAGGGCATTCGTTTCCATCAAGAAATTAGCGGTTGATTACTCGAATTCTTAGTCTTCATCTGTTGAATTACTGAAGAAGCGCTGATAATCGTGTTGCATCTGTAATATTCAGCTTGCAAGTGATGGTAGTTTAACTTTATCAATCTATTTTTCTGTTTATAAAACTAATGCAAATCTTAAGGATTATTATTTTCCTGCTGTTCACAAGATATATTTTACTTTATTGTATAATATGTATATACACATATTAAGTTCAGATGAAATTATAGCAGCTTAAATATTGTGTGCAAAACTAAAAATCGTTGATGGACTAAATTTATAAACCATTTCGAGTAACGAGAAGGCCACCACCAGATAAAACACGTATTGGGTTTGATATAAACCATGTTTTTTTTCCGTACTTTTGAGTATTTTTAGTTTGTTAAAATTATTACACATATTTGCTTTCAAAAGTAGGATGACAGTATGTCATCAATTAATCAGGAATTTTGCAAGCCCCGAGGATGTTGAAATTTGTTCGATTTTTTCATCCAGAGAATTAAAAAATGCCGGTTGATTGGGTTACTAACAAGTACAGAGGATACTACGTTGTGCATATGCGTAATACAAAATGTAATTTGGAGCTCAATCACGATTTAATTGCCTTGCAGCTTGTCACTAGTTTTCGCCAAACGGGTATTTATTTTTCGTAGTATTAACAGAATATAAATCATGTGTAATGTATTGGAAATGCAGCTTGTGTAGGATATCCTCTTAACATACCAGTATTGTTGTGCAATTACTTAAATGTGCTGGCTTAATTTTTGCATTAGTTTCTCATTTGGTCGATCTGATTCTGAACAGCTCCTAGCAGTTAGAATCTCCGATCACATAGTTTGTGGTAGATTGTATGGATACAGTGTACACTTGTAATGCCTCTGATACAGTTACTTATCAGTTTTAGCATAGAGGAGTTGTAAATAGCATCTGCCATACTTGAATGACTCAAGAAAATTGAAATGTGACTTAAATTGTATAGGAACCCCTCCTTTCGATTCGACAATTCGTTCATTATTATTCCTTATTAAGTACATGTATAGGTATGTGTTGGTTTAGTTTTTTTAATAGATAGAAATTGAAATCAGATGGATACAGTGTGCAGTACAATGTGTCAGCTTTTGGTTTTATTCAGTTTAAAGGTTAACGTAGTGACTAAGCAGTTCAATCGGAAATATTTTTAATAAAAATTCTTCGGTTTTGAGTTTTTGACTGGTATTTGATATGGCTGATATGATTAGGTACTGTGACGCATTTAGTGATTATACATGAAATGGTTTACATTCTGTTTTGCTTTTTCGTTATATTAACTTAACGATTCTGGCTGAAAATCGGACGGGTGGCATCCTCAATTCGAATTTTTCATTAGTTTTCCCTAGTTTTTTGTTTTGTAAACGTTTCTTATTTAGATTTACGTTTTACTTGTGTGCATAATTATTTTTGATACAGTGCACGTAGTTTTTGGTTGGCAACTCTCATGGATATTTTAACCGACACATTATTATTATTTTGAACTGGATGATTATGATTCCTACTAGACTTATAAAATGCTTTTCACATTCCATGTAGCCTAAAAGATTTATTTTTATTATTACGGTGTACAACAACTACGACTGTAGCGCACTTTACTAATTTCGTATCACTTGGTTTAGTCATACTAGTTCTCGATTCCTTGGTTTTCGGTTTTTCTGTCTGTTAGTAATATTATAACTATATAATTATGCGTTGCATCACCTTTTCTTAAGTTTCAATTAGTAAACACTTTTGTTGCGTTTGATTCTTGAAGTAATGTATCGGTGGTAGTGTTTCTAAATTGAAAGTGTAATTATTGCAAAACGTAATGTAATTCGTGAGAACAACTTTTAAAAACTTTCGTTGTAATTTCGGGTTTGATGCGTGTAGTGCACAACAGTCATCAGAGAATGCTTCGAAAGCGGGCCGAAAACTAGGAAATCAAGTAATTCGTAAAGGGTATATGTGCATCCACAATTTGGGGATTATGAAAGGAGGATCAAAGGATTACTGGTTTGTGCTGAGCTCGGAAAATTTGTCTTGGTACAAAGATGAGGAAGAGAGGGACAAGAAGTACATGTTACCACTGGATGGTCTTAAACTAAGAGACATTGAAAGTGGTTTCATGTCCAGGCGGCATACTTTTGCTTTATTCAATCCTGAAGGCCGTAACGTTTACAAGGTTGGATTCAATTGCAAATAATTTAGAAATTTGTCAGAAGACATTTTAAGCACTTTTTAGTCTTCCCTTACACTTAAATTGTAATGTGTGTAATAAATGTGCTTGCAGGACTACAAACAACTAGAGTTGTCGTGTGAAACTCAAGACGAAGTAGATTCTTGGAAAGCATCATTCCTTCGAGCTGGGGTTTATCCAGAGAAAGCTTCTGAAATTGCCGCCAACGGTGAAGAGTCATCCATGCCAGATAATGCGTCTTCGCTTGATCCGCAGGTAGCATTTGGTGTATGGCTAATTAATTAAAACATTGCGAAGTATAATACCGAATACATGTTGCGCTCGAACAGCTCACATTCCTTGTCTTTCATTCTTTATTCTTTGTCCAACGTTTTATTGTTATTGCTAAAGAAATTATCGTTTACGAAGATGTGAGAGTATCAATGTATTAAACTACTACATTTTCATACTGAAAGATGAAATGTTCAAAAGTAGGAAGTTTTTCTCCTTTTCAAGCTGAGCAGGTCTATTTTTGCTGGAGATAGTGAGCGCTGATTAGCAACTACAAGTTTGGAAATGTTGTTTTTCAATGTTCTGTTTATAAAATGTAGGGAAGGATAGTAAAGATATGGTACTAACACAACACCAAGCTTAAAAACATATGTACCTGTGTACGTACCTACATTGAGCAGATGAGTCTGTCTCGCCGTCCTTCTTTCACTCTCTCTATCTCACTGATCTTTTACGTCCGAGCGATATAATCGATATGTACGACAGTATCCATTTTGTGTCGCTTTCGTAGTCCGTAACGTCCCATTGGGTCGATACTCGTAGAGTACTGACATTTCCGTCAGTCATACAGTTAGACGTAGTAAGTAACTTACCTAGGTATGTTAGTGCTGATACTTTTAACACAAATAATGTATGTAGTACTGGAAGTAGAATATGTTTGCATTGGTTGTTAACAGTTGGAGCGCCAAGTTGAGACGATTCGGAATCTTGTGGATTCTTACATGAGAATAGTTACAAAAACTACAAGAGACCTTGTTCCAAAAACAATAATGCATCTTATCATCAATAATACCAAAGATTTCATTAACTCAGAGCTGCTTGCTCATCTTTATGCCAGTGGAGATCAGGTGAGAATCTAACGACCTTGTGCATCTATTAGAGTAGGAAAAGATTTAAATTGCAATCAATTAGTCAGTACTATTGTTAATGAAATAATTTCGTAAACTGAAGTTGTTGTAATTGTTAAGGCGGCCATGATGGAAGAAAGTGCGGAAGAAGAGATCAAACGCGAGGAGACAATGCGAATGTATCATGCATGCAAGGAAGCTCTTCGTATTATTGGTGATGTGTCGATGGCAACAGTTTCAACACCTATGCCTCCCCCTGTCAGAGATACAGGTGGTGGTGGTTCCACTTGGCTTAGTTCTCAAGATCAACCCAGGTATGTGCCTTATTCTACTTTCTTCCTTTGGGGTATTCATTTTTTCGCACCCCAGGGTACTGCTTTTCCTTTACCACCAGATTCCTTACAGATTTTTCAATTTTGTAGACATAAGTTTCTTAGCACTAACGTTTTCTTAAAACTTGTCACCTCAACAACTTTTGTAACAGTATTAAAACTGATTAAAACTATTGGCTCTCCTTATGTGGACGAGTTGCCTTGAGTTCGTTGAGTAGAAACTTTTTTGTTGCTGTTAATTATATTGTGAAGTCACCACAAACGCATCCGCAGTTTACACACTGGAAGCAGTTTTGTGAGTACAGGCGCCTTCCGTTTCAACCAGCAGCAAAATAAAAGTTTCTATATTCTGTTCATTTACATTACTACCCTTTGATTTCTTCTTGTAATATAAGTAATTCAATCTACTTGCTGCTTACATTTTACGGAGTTCAGTCAAATTTGTCGGAACTCCGCGTTTCTAAATTTGCTAAATATTTTTCTATTACCTACTTTCTTTTCTTTTTTTCCGTTCTACTGAAAGTAGATTACATAATAGTATGCACAGATGCATTCTAATAACCAATGACTAACCGAATAACTTGTTTGAAAACTTCAACATTGAAGGTTTTGCCCACATTGTTGTTTAAGAAGTTTCTTTGTTTATCTTGTCATTTCAAGAGATTTGCTGCTGAAGCAATTTTAAAACTATTACTAATTAAAATGAATAATTTTTAAAGTCAGATAACACCTGAACGAAATTCCTAAGCATCAGTAATGTTTGATTTTTAATAATCTTATAATTTGAATATGCTTGTACCTCAATTGCCCACACATGAGACAAGCATTCAAGGCAAATATAATTTCGAGGCCTATGTTGCAATGTTGGATCCTTTATCCTAAACACGGTTTAACTTTTATTAACAAAAATGAAATTGTCTACTGATATTTTAGGATTGGATAATATTATGGATTGTATATACCTACTTTCATTTTACGAAATTGTTTTTGATTTGAGTGTTTGTTTTTCTTTTTTTGTTTTTTATGTTTTGTCGTTGCTCTGCCCATGTCAAAATATACACGGTTTTGACTTTGGTTATGATTGTGACTGTGACGAAACCACGGGGTGACTCTGGTGCTCACATGCGTCTCTATTGTAATCAACATGATACACAAATTTGTATCATGCGAAATAACGCTCGAAATAAAACGACCAAAACTTAATCAGATCTCTGAGCTTTTCAAACAAGAGTTCGAAAAAACCTATAGAATTAAGAAATGGTAGTAGTGGAAATGGTTTTCTTCCCCCAAGGGTGAGTCCGCCAAGTCCAGGAGGACCAAGACGGACCGGGCAACCCATGATGCCCAATCCTGGTGCTCCTCCAGCAGGAGGTGGACGAGCTCCTCCGCCTGTTCCTAACCAAGGTGCTCGACCCGCTCCAGCAATACCTAATCGACCTGGAGGTGGTGCACCACCGCCACAGCCACCTAAGGCAGCCGGAGGTCTCCCTGCTCCACTCATTCCTTCGTAAGTTACCGTTTTTATTTCACCACTTTTATATTTATACTTCCTCTACTTATACACTCAGTTTACGTTAATTAGGGTCTTCCAGGGTTACTAGTGTTCATAAAATATTACGCATATATTTCTTCACGTATTTCACTGGATCCGTTCATTCTTATATTATTTGTCTATTTAAATATATGCAATAAAAGTAATGATGCATGTAGGATTCTGGTAGGCGTAATATGTATCTAAGGCTTCAGCAATACCGCTCCCCTAATTCACTTCAAACTTTCATATTTAAATAATTACTTGATTTTGTATTTCTTGCCAAGCACAACTATTATAGATACAACAATGTGTCACTAAATGGCTAACTTTCTTAATCGTATTTAATGTGGGAAGCCTAAGTTTGAGTCGCACATGGTCAGGACACGAGTGTGCTAGTGTGAATATCGAACTTAATTCTGACCTGAGTTTGCAAATATGTACATTTTATATACTTATAATATAAATTGCTTGGATTTCCTGCTATGAAACATTCAAAGATTTCACGCTATAGTT
Source organism: Dicyrtoma fusca (assembly GCA_034695205.1). NCBI lineage: Eukaryota > Metazoa > Arthropoda > Collembola > Symphypleona > Dicyrtomidae > Dicyrtoma > Dicyrtoma fusca. The sequence goes on along the minus strand of JAQFZC010002280.1, from coordinate 6,570 downwards.
TCTAGACAACTAACATTTGATTATTATTAATTCGGGCTTGTGATTTCAACTTGGAGTGGGGAATATAATTGTTTACTAGAGCGGATTAATTTCTTTCGTTTCGTTTCTGCATTTCCTCTCATTTAAATACATTCTTTGTGATAACAACGAGAGCGGACGGTAGTTACAAAATAACAAATATTTTTGCCCACCCGTTAAAGTACAATAGACAGTCATTACGCCTTAATCTCTTTCCGTACTTACAATTACAAGTTTTTCTCTTAAAATAGTTAGTTCTTTGACACGGGGATTTATTTTGGGGTCTAACTTTTTAAACTTTCTAATTGGTGATTTTGAACGGGTTTTTCCAAATATTAAGAAATAACAACAATTGTATGTCTTAAAAATTAAGTGACCTCTCAAAACACATATGTTATGAATAAATACGTACGGTTAGTGGAAATGAGATCTGCCAAAGCAGAGATAAAAACTGTTATTTTGTTTTTTCGTATTATGCAGACGGGGGGCGGTTACCGCTGCAGCCAATATAGTGGGGTCACTGCCCCCTCAAGTGCAGAAACAAGTGGCTACCGCCGCTCTCAACCACTTCCTAAATAAAAAATAGGAAAATCGTGAAAGAATGTACCGTCAAAAACTTTAAAGAATAGAAGTCATAATAGTGAACATGTTAGAGAACAACATGAAACCGAAAACACAAAATATCAATAACAATTGAAATTCCTTAGACCCAACAAGAAGAAATGAAGCGAGAGAGACAGAGAATGAAAAGAGAAAGTGAAAGGAGAAAGTTGCAGTTTCCATTCCATCCGTTTCTGCAGACCGAGAAAAATTTCTTATCGAATGAATCTAACACACTTTCCATTCCCACACATCTTCTGCTCTGCTATGGCTATTAATCGACACGCTTCAGAGAATATTCAAAATATGAAATTAAAACGTCCTTACACACTAAAACGTAACCCCAACAATAAAAATCCGAATGAATCCATAAAACTAAATACAAACGAAACAAAAGAAAGTGGCAGTTAAAAATATTTAACTTCTTGAACTGTTAAGCAACCTGTGTTTTCTTTCCTTTGGCTTCTTCTACTTCTGCTGCTGCTCATCCTTCTGTTCCTGTTCCTGCTAAATAACTTGTCTTCGTATGAAATAAGAATTACATTTCTGTTATCTATGTTTACTTGAGTCTCGCAGTACTTGCTGTGTTGCTTTATTACAGGCCCTTACGTAAGGGTTTCGTCTGTATGTACACGCAAAGTAATTATTATAAAATTCCAGATGGATTTCTAAAACAATTAACGTATAGCTTTAATTTTTGTGTGATGTTATTTTCAATTGTGTTGACATTTGAATTGAACAGTATTGTAATTTATAGTTTTTTTAATACTCAATTAAGCTACAAGCTACAAACATAACTTCAAAAATTTAGCATTTAGTAGGCATTGGTATTCGGCTGCTTATGATGCGAGATTCCTTGTTAGGTTGTGCCTGTGTATGTTACGCATATGTTTTGAAGTCCCAAGTTGGTCATTAAAAAAGTAAACAGTAATCTCTGACTTGTTTGCATTCCATTCCAAAGTACAAAGCAGTTATGCAGTAGTACTAGGGAAACTATCCATTTCTGGTTTCTTTGGTTCGTTCCATTGACATAGTACATGCTTGTTCCAATATTTCTAAATACTGCTGATAGTGGGTTTTTCCATGTGCTCATTTTGAAGTTATTAGTGAATTATTAGATTTTCTTAGATTTTTCACTTTTTGATTGTGTTTTTGAACTGTTTTTCATTACAATGAGTTTATTGTTTTTTTTGAAAAAAAGTTTTTTGATACGAAAATTCTGTGAGGAAATAAATCTGTAAGTCGAACTCGATCATCCCCATTTTACGAGCTAAGAGCTAACTTTTATTCAATTATTTGCTAAATTCGATTATTTGTTGTTATTTACGCTCGGTAGGAAAATCAGAATTTAAATGCCTAATGGTAGAAAAATTGGAAAATTCCAGCGTTCACACGGTACTGTGTAGTGTATCCTATGGGAATAAGCGGTAAAGTAATAAATAAATACGATTCTAAATGCTGTCTACTAAATCAATCGTCAGACTGAAAGAAACTGTAACGGTTAACAAAGAGGAAAGCTGAAATGAAATAAAATGTATTGGTTGTCGTAGTAAAATAATAGAAAGGAAATTTTAGAAACGTTTAATAAGGCTATAATAGATATATCTATCCATATATATATAAGTATACAAATCATGAAGAAACTCATTAAACACACTCATAGTTAAGAATAAGGTCATAAAAGATTTAAAAAAATAATAAAACATACTGTACTGACGATCGTAATCGATGACCGTAGTATTCAATTTTAACATTAGTTTTAAAAGAGTCCTAGAATTATAAAATTATTATAATTGAATCTAAAGTATGAAGAAGATAAAATAATATTAAAATATAATGAAATGTATTATAAAAATTATAAGCACTTAATTATGAACTAATCTATAGGGGGAAGTAATTTACAATATTATTGAACTGTTATGAAATTTATTTAGTAAATTATAGGAGTCGGAAAATCGTAATCATAATCGTTGAACAGTTGTCAGTTTAATTCAAATCACGTTACTGGCATTGACTCTGTATGCTAAAGAAGTCAAATAATAATGTTAGTATGTAGATGTTCTATTTTGACCATTGCACTTCACGCAGATTTTCTCTATTTATATTCGTTTAATTTCAAATTTCAGTTAATTTTGGTGATAGTGATACGTAACAGGAAAAATCCAAATAGGTATTCCAAATCCTAGATCTGTTGTGTAACTCTTTCGGTGTAATTTTCTTGGCCGTTGCACTCGTACTCATACCTTGGAAACAAGGGGTTGATATATCTATTGGTGTATCCTTGAGTTTAAGAGATGATAAGTTCTTTCATGAAATAATATTAGCTCACACAAAAACGATGTTCGAGTAGGTTAGACTTATTGCTCCTGGTGAAAATAAATATATCATTATTGACTAATGAGAGCCTAATAGGTGTTACGAATCATCACTGTAAGTGCACATTATATTCATCTGTACTGTACTCAATCAATGACTCAATGTTTTCAACTTATTTTATTTGTGTCATAAATGTATGTTCAACGTTTTGCTTTTGATTTAGTGCTCACATTCCTGATTGCGTGTCGTAATGCAAAAGCAAAACTTATTATAGCTAGTATAAATGAATTAATGAAGACAAAAAAAGTTAAACATACATTTTGTCTGCACTGTATAAAAGAAGGGAATGAAGTTATAATTAATAAATTACAATTCAAATCTAGGTATGTCAGTGTCATTTGTTATCAATTTTTTGATCAGTTTCTTTGGTTGATGTTGTTCTGAAAGTATATGTAGGTATAAGCAGTATCGTATGTATGATTTCAGGTTAGGCAACAGTAACTGCCTGTTTTATTGATGGTCTTCGGCATTATCGGCATCCGCATAGTGTGTGCTATTTAAAAAAAATAGTGTGTACTACCGTAACCATTAAATACAAATCTATACTATATGGGTCAAGTAGTGTACTGTTATTACAGATTTTAATTTATTTAGCACACAAAAATTACAATTACATATACTTGGGTATGTATGTATATACATTAAATATATACAATATTTAATTTGAGTAATGTTGAGCGTGTAAATATAATTGAATCGTTGACTTGACTGTGTAATGAAAGGTTGAAAACTAACTTTTCATGGTATGATATGGTATGGTGAGGCAAGGGTACTATAACCAGTGAAGAAAAGGAAAACACTACTGTAATAAATTAGTAAGAGGAATCTAAGGCTTCCATTAACTGTGCTTTGATGAATAAGAAAACAATATTTACTTTACTTTAGGCTATAATTATAGATCCTGTGCAGATAATTCGGCAATTCGGATTAAACTGTCTCGTGCACTCAGTAAAAGAATGTGTAGCCCAGGCTCTGCTGACACTACCTATTTCTAACCTTATACATACTTAGACCAGACCTGTACATAGGTACATTATTATGAGTCACTATTGATTTGAGTCCTTCTCTGTCCTGAATATTTCCTCTGTTATCCAAGTCAGGAGCTGTCTTGTTTTTCTTTCATCCAGTCGATCAAGGAATGAATTCCAGAACAGGATTTTTTGGTATTACTTAAATTACTGAGTAGGAACAGCCTTCTCAGAGATCAGGGTTTAATTCCGAATGTCCGAATTTCACAAGTATTCAATATTATATATATTATCTGTACATGCTCAGCTTTACAATTGAAGCGGTTTTATTAAGACAGAAAAGGGATCTCTAATGATCTGATTTTGATCTGATCAAATCTATTCTCTTAATCTTAATCTCATCTCAGGTCCACTGTACACATACCTGTATACATTATCAAAAGAATCAAAACTTTATCATCAATGACCATGACATTGAACTAGAAACTTTTTCCTTTTGACTTTCTTGTATTATATGTACGATATTCCAAAACTGAGTTCAAAGTCAAAAGCGGGGGGAAATGACTGAGTATGACTTTCATTTTTACTTCGGAAATACGTATTCTGTAATTGTCATTTAATAAAATGATCGCTTTTGTTCAGATCTGTGTCAACTCACATTTTCATCGTTGACAATTTTTAAAATTAGAGAGAAACACAAAAGTTCATATTCAGTATTTCTTCTGCGAATAATTGCTGATTTTATGTTTCTTCAGATATAAGTGAATGAGTTCAAAACCTCTTATACGGCAGTTACGTTTACTACACACACAGACTACGTATGTGCACTAAAGGAGTTTATAGAATTTTCTTTCTTTAAAAAAATGCCGCAGAAATTTAATGTACCTAATGGGAAGTGTCGATTATTAAAAATGTAATTATATTCGTAGGTATATAAGACATAAGTATAGTTAGAACTAAAGTGCGTGTATTTAAAATAATATATATCAAAGCGAATAGTCGAGGAGTAAAGAGAGAAGTATGAATTTACACACCAAAAAGTAAAGTAATAAAATTCAAATCCAACTATGACTTCAGTTTAGTCTCCAGTTGTAATTGTAACTAAGTCTGTAAAAAAAAAAGAACAAGGGAAGGCATTTTACATGCGGGAGAAATTAAGGTTGTTACTACTAGTAGATTACTAGGTCAATCTTAATGTGTCCCTATTTGCCGTGTGTGTTCCAATGGTGTATCTGTGTATATGTGTGGCTGGAATAAATGGAAAAAAATCCTTGATTAACGACGAACACAACAGTAAAACGGGCTCCCTACCTAGACTAAAAGGCACATAAAAAAATATGCAAACTTCGCGAGACTCCCGGTAGAACTGCGTTAATTAAATAGCTATACTAGATGAAAATAAAAATAAGGATACGGTACTACTCTATCTGTACCCATCCAATCCAAAGTTAAAAAAATAAATAATATTATAAGTACAATTAAATGTAATCAAGTCTATAAAGTATGTACATATAATTAATTAGTATGTTATTCAATTATCCGTGATTACGACATTGATAATCATTAGCAGATATGTATTATACTGTACTGTACGCATGTAAACATGAATCCATTGTATTTTTTACCCCTTTTTTTGGTCAATTCAAAATTGAGAGATGGAAAGTATTTTAAAAAGGATGGAAATGGAAACTGAAAAAAATGAAAGATTCCTGGGATCGTGAAACTGGGAATAGAAGAGCCTTGAATCCTTGTGTGTGTGGAGTAGGAAAAAGGAGGTGGTGTGCGTAAAATTCTAATGATTGCGACCTCTAGTTCAATAGTAAGTTAGTCAAAGAAATGCTTTCAAAAAGCGTTGTTGCAATAATAGGGAAAAAAATGTTTCAGTTACTTACTACAATTACTATTATTACGCAAGTTTCTTCCGAGTTCAGCGACCGGTTAGTATCACCGCGCAGTTAATGAATAACAGATAAATTCTATTATTTGTCAGCTCAAAATAAGTAATTCCATTCAAATAATTTCTGAACTCGTTGGAACAGAATCCTCAAATGTTTTGAATTCGGCATTCTTACTGAACTTCACTGCCTCCTTCAGTCCCCGAACTGCTATGAAAAATAGTATACTAATGTAATTAAAAAGTTGCTTCATCCCTGTCAAACCTATTTAAGTATTTAAATTGAAAAAGAAAATGTCACGATGTTGATCATTGGGTGCAAATTAATGATTGATTAAGATTTAAGAATGTCGAAATATCGGAGAAATTTATGTTTCCATAAGTTCCATTTTAATTAAAATAACTACAACATATATTATTATAATTATATAAATAGTCAATTCAGTCTCAATGTTACGATTATGAGTACAGGTATAATGGATGTAGGCATTAGATCCATATAGTCGGTGAAATGGTTGGTTTGGTTGACGAGATAAAAATGCAAATTATTCTTTCGTGAAGTAGCACTAGTAGTAATAATAATAACAGTAATGCGTTGTTCTCGTTGTTATTACTGTTGCTATTAGCGAATGATTATGGGTAGTGAATGTGGATAACAGTAATGTGAACTCATTGAACAAGAACAGCAAAGCTACATTTTGTTTGGGGTCAGTT